>CM066038.1:267658756-267880568 GCA_033557465.1 Ichthyophis bannanicus | reverse complement strand
GCAGCTGCTATCACAAGCAGCCACTAACTGGGAATGTGACCCTCAAAAAAACCTCCCACAGGCGTATGAAACCCCCACCCACCATCACTCTGCCGACCCAACTGCTGTTGTGCCCATGCCCACATTTGTCCTGTTTTGCATCACGTCATGCCTATATGTGACATTGTGATTGTCAGTCACAGGTGTTAATGCAGTGGGTGGCATCCTGAATTATATTTTTAACAGAAACCATCAACCTTCATAAACCATTACACACCATAGGAAAAACATGATGGTGGGAAGAATAAGGCAATACGTACATGAGAAGATCTCTGCAATCAACCTCCAGCCTGACCGCTGTGCCCTCCCCTGTGTCACCACTGGCACGTACAGGGGGGGGCACGGTGGATCTTCCCCAGATTCCTCATTAATCTCTGCAGGGATGATGAGTGCCTGAGAGCAATGTTGTGCAGGATGCAAACAGGCGTATGATTTATCTCTGCCACAGTCATTGGGACGTATATTGTAAGCGCCCCGCCTGTCCTATCCAGACACCTGAAGCGAACTCTTCAACACGCCAAAGTGTCCCCCTCTATGGACAGAGCGGCTGGAGGCATGGGCCTCATTGGTAACCTCCCGCTCTTGCAACGTGTCCGTGGCTGACGCACAGGGGTCAAGCAGCCAGGGGGCGACACCCCATATCCTGCAATCACCTGCAGAAAAAAATGTTGCATGTGAATGCAGGAGTTCATGTTCAACGCAAAATTGGACACTTCTTTAGACGTGAGAAAGACAAACGCACAACACATTCTGACAGAAACATGTGGACAGCACAACTATTTCAGCTTCTATGAAAAAATATACATATGATGACAGAAAAGGAACCACATGGCCTATCGAGTCTTGTACACAAATGGCAAATAATACAACAGTTCCATCTATAACCTTTAAAGATCCTGTGTGTGTGGCACATGCGTATTGTAATGCAGTGATTGGTCCACATCTACACCACCTCCACTATAGAGACTATACCAACGATCCACTGATCACAGATTCAACGTTGTATGGTCCTGAATAGATACCAAGGAAGAAAACATGCTGCCATTTGAGGGAGGCCCCACACCCAGAACATGGTATGCCATGGAGGTTTCTTGCAAAAATGTAAACCATATCACCTCTATACATCCTGTCCACTAAGGTCTACCTATCAAGATTTTGGTAGTTGTTGTCTCCATTATGCTGTATAATGCTGACACAGCAAGTTGTGTGTAATAGCCATCCTCTGCACTTGTCTCGCCATCCTGTTCACAATCCTTTTGAAGGTGCGGTCCTACACAATACCTGCCACACTGTACCCCACATGAGTTTGAACCAAGGACATATACATAGGCGAGAGTACCTTTCCTGTGTATCTGGTACCATACCTCTCTGTGTTTTGTTTGTTTGTTAAATGCCCCCCCCCCCCCACAACGCACCACGACACCACCCCCCACCTGACCACACCTGTCCACCCCGCCCCACAGAACACCCTAAACCCCCGCCCCATGCCCCACGCCCCACGTCAGCCCCCCCTGGACTTTGCCATCACCTTTCCATATGGTCAGTCTACATGAGGATCGGCAGGGACACAACGACGCTAGCTTCCGCTGCATCTACAGTGGACAAGTACTGCACCGCCACAGTATACTGTGTTGCAAAACCCCTGCTTTGACATAGCCAAGGATGCGTGACCCATACATATGCAAACGTGTCCTCCCAGCTGGAAAGCTCCAGAAAAATCCATCAGATATTTCCAGACACTTCCTCGCTGTTATAAGTGACGGCCTCCTGGGTGTCAACTACAGTTCAGCAGAGGAGTGAGTGGGTTGATGGAAACGCTTAAGGGAGCACACATGACAAAGGGTTTAGTTTGTATTGGGATTGGGCTAATAACAAAACCTGTTACATGACATAACAAACAATTACACGACAATTAACCATCATCACAGGTGGTAATGTTTGAAGGGCACCAAACCCCGCCCCCCAACCCCCAATCACATGTGGAGCAGTTTTGGCCCACACCACACACACTAGGAGGGATCCAGCAGACAGGATAGCCATATGGACAGGGTGTGTAGTCCACATGAACAACCATGTGTCATGTTATGATCAGATACTGTTTATGATTCCTGATGGTCTTTTGTTATTTGTTTTCCCTGTTACTATACGTCTATACTCCTGTAATAATGTTAACTCACAACAGTCCTCGGTCTGTCCAACATTTCTTATCTGTAAACTGCAGTGTTTAAAAAAAAGGTTGCTACATATGAGATGTTACATAAATAAATGTAGACAGACATACCTAGATTACTAATCATGAAATACTCACCCAGCAATATACAGTCGGCTTACCGGCCTTCCTCAAATTGTGTGAATAGTGCCAAGTGATGCAGGATATAGGAGTCATGGGTGGACCCTGGAAACCTAAAGACCACATTCAGAATATGCAGATTTGCATCACATACAACCTGAACATTCAGGGAATGGTAGTGTTTGCGGTTGCGGAACGCTACCTCCCTGTCTCTAGGCAGGACCAGGGCAACATGTGTGCAATCAATAGCTCCCATCACGTGTGGTATCCCGGCTAACACCTCAAAGGCCTGGTTCAGGGTCCCCCATTGTTGCCTAGTGTGGGGAAGGGCTATGTAATTCCCCACCCGGCTGACCATGGCACGCAGTACCTGGTGGAGACATCGTGAGAAGGTGGGGCGGCTCATGCCACCCACTGCGGCCACAGATGACTGGAAACAGCCAGAGGCAAAGAAATATAAGGCAGCAAGGAGCTTGACTAAACCTGGTATGGCATGGGACCGATCAGTCAGGGGCTCGAGGTCAGGTCTTAGATCCTCATAGAGCTCCCTAATAGCCCTTGTGCTCAGTCGGTACAGGGAGATGACCTGGTCCTCACGCATGTCCTGGAGCTGGGCCCTGGGCCTGTAGAGGTGAGGCTGCCGAGCCTGCACCTCAGCACGCCTTCTGCGCCTTGCACGCAAAGCCCCTGCCTGGACCGCCCCCACAGCTGCAGGTCTGAGTTGCTGCGGGACTACACCCATGCACTGTGCCTCAGCACCATGGACACCATCTCCCCTGTCCTGCAACCGCAGCATCTGCCCACGTCTCAGGACACATGCAGCAACATAAATAGCCACCATAAACTCCTCCCATCCGGCTACACAAACACACTCAAACACACAAACAAACCTCCCTAAACAGTGCACACCTTACAAACCACACAAGACAATACACACACAATACAATACAATACCCAATACAACCAACACCAATACAATCTACACCTACACCTGCTTTGACTCTCTTCCTTCCTCTCTGCAAACACACACCTACTCTTCTTCGCCTACAACCCTCAACGTGGACAAGGTTTTCACGCTTAATTATAGTTTTTTTTTTTGGTTTGCGGCCATTGCGCATGCGCATTTGTGCACGCGCGGTGCTCCTGTGTCACGCGTGTGCATGACTCTACGCATGGGCGTCCATCTGTGCATGGCCACACGCACATGCGTGGCGAGTCGCACATGCGTGGGACGCACACAGCCGCCCATGCGGCACTCGCCGTACTGCTCATGCGTAATGAGTCACACATGCGCAGTAGTGCTAACATAGCGCACGTGTGCAACTGCGCATGGGCGGCTGTGTGTGCGTCCCACACATGTGCGTCTCTCCGTGCATGTGCGTGTGGCCACGTCGGACACCCATGCGCAGAGTTGCGCACGAGCGCCACCCCCGCACAATTGCACATGCACAACGTAAAAAACGTGCAAAAACCCTATAAATAAGCCTGCACACGTGGCCCAAGTTGAGGGTTGTTTGAGGAGTTCGAGTCAGAGAGAGAGAGAGTTATAGAGAGAGTCAGAGAGAGAGGCTGTGGTGGGAGTAGTGCAGAGGAAAGAGGGAGATAGAGAGAGAGAGTTAGAGGGAGAGAGGCTGTGGTGGGAGCAGTGCAGAGGAGAGAGGGAGAGGGAATTACATAGAGTTAGAGAGAGAGAGGCTGTGGTGGTAGTGGTGCAGAGGAGAGAGGGAGAGAAAGAGAGTTAGAGAGATAAAGGCTGTGGTGGGAGTAGTGTAGGATTATTTCTTTTGCTTTGGGTTGTGTACTTTAAAAGTTTTCCTTTTGTATTGTGTTGTGTAGTGTGTCCTGTATTGTAGTGGTATTGTATTCTGTATTGTGGTGCGTAGTGTGGTCTGTGGTGTGTTGTGTTTAGGTGAGTGGGGGTGCGGTGAGAGGAGCGGGTGATGGAGAGGGAGATGGAGAGGGAGAGGGAGAGAGAGGGTCAGGGTGAGGGGGTGGAGGAGGTGGCCCAACCTGTTGCTGTAGAGACACCCAAGGCAGTGACTGCACAGGCTATGGAGGAAGAGGCTGGACCATCTGCTGGGCCACAGGCTGCACAGTACAGCCAAACGGCAAAAAGAAAAAGGATACCTGTGACTGGACCACAGAGGAAGAGGGCTGTAAGGTTCAACGAGAGGGAGAACCACATCCTTCCATCACATGTCATAGAGAACTATGACATATTATTTGGGCGGTTCAGTAGCCGCACAACTGTGGCCACCAGGATGGCAGTGTGGGAGGAGGTGCGTGCTGCACTGTCTGAGGCAGGGGGCCCCCCCACGAGATGTTGAAAGCCTCAAAAAGAGGTTTTCAGATATTAAAAGAGGGGTGCGGCAGCACATGGTCGCCGAGAGACAACATGCTCTGGGTACATTTGGTAGTGGCCCCTTCATACCATCTCTCTCGCCCCTGGAACAAGAGCTGGCCACAAGATTGGGCCATATCTACCTCCGTGGTCTGCCTGAGGCCCTCGACACGGCACATCCTCACGCAGGTATGTATGCTAACTGTCAGGTACAAGGTCATGCCTGAAATTTCCATTGGGTACACATAAGTCATCTGCACAGACCCTCCCATACCTGTCACCCAATCCCCACCATGTTGCTATCCTGGTGGCACATGTGTGTGATATACCCCTGCACAACCTGTTTTGTTGCCATGTCCTGGGGCAACATTAAATATGTGTCCCTCATCCCATCCCTCTCCCCATCTGTCCCGAAAAAGCCCCCACACACGAGTCAGTACCCTACCACCACACCTGTGATTGCCATCCCCTGTATGATTGTGAGGGCCATTGATCAGGGCATGTTTGTGTGACATACTATCTGCACAGTGCTGCATGTGCTTCTCAGTGGGCCAGAGGTGCTGGTTAGTTGTAGTCCGCTGCACAATGGGTCACTGCCAATCACATGTAGCACTGAGCAAATAGTATATCCGACGAAAATGTGTCCTAATCAAAATCTCACACAGACATACAATGGATGGCAAAAACAGGTGTAAGGGTGGGGTATCAGCAGGCATGTGTGGACATATTTGGCACAGATGGGAAAAGGGATGGGATGGGGGACACATGTGGAATGGGACCAGGAACAGGAACATGGCAAACATGCAAGCTGTGCATGGGTACAGCACACACATGTGCCCCTGGAACATGTACATGGTGGGGACACACACATATGGGAGGGTGTATTGGGTCCTGTATGCAGCACACATGCACGGCACCCCCCCCCCCATCATGTCTGTGGTGTCTGTAGCACACACGTATACATAGGTGGATTGATTAAACATATGTGTGCTGTCTCTGATTGTTCACAATGCAGGTGACTACAGTGAAATGGGGGCCCAGAAGGAGGAGGAGGAGGAGGGGGAGGTGGAGGAGGAGGTGGACATTACAGTCCCTCTGAGTCTTGTGGAGGCCGAGGCTGTTGTCTCAGGGGGCAGCACAAGTGCCGGAGATGAGCCCCTGGAGCCACCCATCACCAGCGGAACTACACTGGTGGCTGCAGCAATGGAGGATAGCCAACACCCCAGGCAGGCAGCAGGCACGGATACAGTTGACCCTGATGTAATGATGGCGGAGTTGAGGGCACACGGCGCATCAGCACGGCGCGATGCCGAAGGTGGGTGACAACAGACTGTCACAACCACAACACAGAAACCACTAGTCTCTAGTTGGTGTTTGTGTGGTGGATGTGGCAAGATTCCTTCCACAGCTGTTACATGTATGTTTCACGTAGATGGGATGTAGTGGAGAAAACAAAAGGGTATGGCGTATGATAGATGATGTTATTGTGTCACACACCAGAATAGCCTAAGGTCAGGTGACACCTACAGATGCAGACATATGAGGAATGTTGTTTAAGGTCCAGCACATTGTCAGCCACTAAATAAATACAAGCATTGCCCTTGCAACAGTCTGCCTCATTGCAGACACCCAGATGTCTTGTACACAACAGGATGACAACTGACACATAGTCATCAAACAATCAGAGCAGAGATAAACAAACCCAAGCATCCTCTGTGATGTAACGTCACAGAGCCTCCATTCCCCACAGTCTGCATCTGCAGATGAGAATAAATCAGAGCATATGAATAGAGCTGTACAAATGTTTTAGCTCACCCATATACAAGGATTTACAGAGGTGACAGTATCATACAGATTGAAAATATGGGTTTGGTGGGAAAACAGGTCCCGCAAGGCTGCCTGTACGTCAACAAATAAGATAGACTGCATTGCATACAGACAAGGCCATCAACATGTCCCCTTCCTGTAGCTCAACCAATGAGTCACCTGATTGCATAGGTTGGGACCAGGGGCGTCCCAGGGAGATTGCGGGGCTATGTGCGGATACTCCGTGATGGTCCCCATTAGCATAAGTGGCATATTTGCATGAATTGTATGTTACCATACAGTAATGTTTAGTCAACATGTCTCTTAATGAGTGTATGGATAAAGAAGGACTAAAAGATTGCCAAATTACTATACTCCAATGCCAACTGCCAGACACATTAGGAACTACAACAAACGCTGCCCATGTAGACACCATATCAAACCCCCCGTATCCTGACAGCATTACCAGAATTCTCAAATCACCATACCCCACCTATCAAACTGCAACACTGACAATATTCCACCAAGACTTTGCAGGACATACTGGGGAAAGAGAACAATTGTCAATGTCAAATAGGAATTACATAAACAGAATACCTCAGCTCACTTACACATTCAGAACATAGACCATCACCAAACAAGGAATCACAATTTACATACAGTAAGCCAATAATTAAACTGGGAGCCTCAAAAGGCAAACATGGAATGTAATAAAACACTGTAGAAATAAACCTATAAATTAAATTGGAAGTAGCGGTATACAAATCTATGCCAAATCAGTACATTGATACATTTATTTTCCCTTGTACCAAACAAAGTGCAGACGTTAATGATACACATTTCCCAATGCTTCCATATTCCATGTAAAATTTCAAAAGCATCAAATATCTCTCTATACATTTTGTGCATGTTTTTGCAGTTGCAATTGCTCCAGCCACTTTCAGCAGGTTTCTTCATGAGTTGTGCTAACTCACCATCGTCTGATGTCTATTTGTTCATTCTGCTCTCTTCTAGTGTTCTTTCCATTCTCTCTCTCTGCATCTGCTTTAACATACTCATCTTTTTCCTTTAGTTCTTCCCTCAGTCCTATCCCTTTCTCTCAAGTTTTTATCAATCCATCCTCAAACCCCACGTACCCTCCCAAAAACAAGCCAATTGTAGATTTATCATCCCTCCCACACAAAATGTATATACCTCTCTGCATTTAACTCTCCCAGCCCCATCCCATTCTAATCCTTCCCCAACATTAGCTCCCTTCTAGTTTCAGCCTCAGCCAGCATCCATTTCTGTCTAGTCCTTGCATCAGGCCATTTCCATGCCTAGCTCATCCATCCATTTCCAGTTCAAATCCCTTCATCAGCTCCTTTCCAAACCAAGTTCCCCATCAGCCCATATCTAGTCATTTCCTAGACCCATCATCAGCCCATGTCAAATCCTACCTCCCTGCCACACAGCCCAATCCCAGACTAAGGCCCCCCATGAGGCTACATCCAGTTCAAGCCCCTCCAGGAGTCTATTGTAAACCAAGCCCCCACAACAGTCAATTCCATTCATACCATCCCCCAACAGCCCATGTCCAGTCCTATCCCAACTACTCCATCACCCCATTTCCAGACATGCCCCATCATCCCACAGCCCATTACTAGTCTCAACCCCCCATAGTCCATTACGGGTCCTAGCCCCCCACAAAGGCCACCTAAAGTCCTAACCCCTCACCAAAAACCCATATCCTGTCCTAACCCCCCCCCCCAACCCACAGCCCACCGCACGTCACGTCCTGACCCCCCCACATCGGCTATGTGACGTTTTTACAAAATCAACTGGGTTTTGCCGCTGCCGCTGCGGCAGTAGCAGAATGGAGTGTCCCGGGGGGGCCCCCTCTGGCCGCTGAGCCCCTCTGCAGGGCCATTCATTTTTTTTATTTAACTGCATTTATATCCCGCTTTTCACCGGGTCAAAGCGGTGTAACATGTAACATAGGGAGGGGTAATTTCTTTTAGGAAGGGGCCATCACCAGGGTCAACAATTAATGATTATGGGTGGACATGGACATGATTTACTTCTGCTAAAATCTAAGTGTGAGGTCATGGTGGTGTTTCCGTTGAAAGATGTTCACGGAATAGGATTGTCTTTAGCTGTATTATTGTATTCAGTATTGAAAGGGGAGATTGTCTCCATTGCGTCTCCTTTAAGGCCACAGGGGCTATTGATACGCTATCCATCAGGCCCTTGTGTCTAAAGGAGCCGATGGGAAATTTCCCATGAGCTCCTGTGGCCTAAACAGAGACGCAAGGGAGACACTCTCCCTTTACAAATCTGAAAGCCCTTGCAGAGGGGATAAGAGAGCAGAGGGGGCCCCGCGGGACACTCCATTCTGCTGCTGCTGCCGCGGCAGCGGCAGTAGCCAGGTTGTGAATGTTGTTTTGGAATGTTGCAAAAAAGCACAATGTTCCTTGCGTGGGGACCCCTGGAACGCCGGGCCCTGTGCAAATACATACTTGCTCAATGGATGGGCCGGCCCTGTTTGGGACTCACCCACACAATCACATAGGTCAGCTAACGACCTCTGTGTTTTTCAAAAGACTAGCCAACCCCCAGCTACCACCCCTGCTGCCTAACGAAATCAGAAAAACACCCCCCCAACTCTAGCTATCACCGCCCTTCCCCAGTAAGTACCACCAGCTGTGGATTCCGCAACATAACCCTGTCATTGCGTTCCTGGGGTCTGTCCACCTCTGATGCCCCCTCTGTTGCTCCCCCTGCTCTGTCCAAACCCTCCATATTTTTTCCAAGGTCTACAAGAACTGGTACCCAACCCCTCCTCTGTGTTACACAAGGTGTATGTGAACCCCTCTGGTGTCATACACATGAAGCAGCAGTGCACTTGTGCAGGTAAGGTTTGATATCCCTGTGCTAACACTCCATCCCTCTGAGTCAATAGCACATCTCCTGTAACCTTTACAAACTGTGTTTATCCCTCAAACTGTGGCTTCACTTGTGCTGCCTTTCCTAGACCTTCCTCTGATCATCACTGCTGCTCCCCAGCTGTGGTTGTTGTCCCTGGTGAATGCTCCACCTCCCGTACACGATGGACATGTGATTGCTCTCTGCCCAATCCTGTTGCTACGTCTGTAATATGTGGGTGTGTCAGCGCAGCCTGTAGATCGTTGTGTTTGCCTCCCACATCAAAGTACTGTAACGTGTCCTTTGGGTTTCTATGACGTATACTACTGTGAGAATGATGTATCTTACCCCTATCCATGTGTCTACTAGAGTCTGCCCTATCACATTAACAATCTTGTGGGATGTGCGTGACATGTTTGTGTATGACGGTGGATTACTGGAGATTACATAGACCACCCTGTGTCCCACCCACAGGCAATCGTCGGGTGCTTGACAGGATCCGCAGTGCAGTGGAGCAGAACACGAGGGAGGTCTGTGGGGAGCTGCGGCAATTACGTGAGGAAGTCCGAGCCATGCCCTTCACTCGGATTTGTGAGGCCCTTGAGGGCATGCTGGATGTGATGAGGCGAGCAGCACCTGCACCACCACCACCACCACTGGCACCGGAAGAGGGTGTTGCACCGCGGGGGGGGGGGGGGGTGGGTGCAACGTGGCAGGCGTGGGCGGCCACGTCGTCGCTAAGTTATGTTTACATCATCATGTAAACCAACAATGCATATGTTTGTCCCTGTTGCAATGATCATGTGAAACACCTATGTATATAGTTGTCCTTGTTTTGGAAGTTGCATTTCCTGTTAAATTTCATAAGCAGACATATGAAAATCGTCTGATGTGTCTGTGCCATGTAAACCACGCTGATGGCAATTAGAGCAGTAATCTAGACATGTTTGTACAAACGTTAAAAAAGGAAAGGATAGCTGTGACAATAAACAGCTGTCATACACTACATACACTGTGTGTTTCCAATGTGTGTCCTTGTGGTCCCCTATGTAGTGGGCAAATGCATGTGGAGTCCCTGACTATATGACCTTCACCCAGGCCCCTTGCTGTTGGTGTGTTTTCACAGACAGGTATTATTTCCCAGATGCAAGCATATGCCATGTGTCACGTGCACATTGTGTGTTCACTGCCTCTGGGCTGCAGCGGGGCGGTGTACACAGACACCCATGTTGCGACAGGGGGACTATGTTTGAGGTTGCATGTTTAGTTTTCTGATTCATCACCGTGTCCACCCCCTCATACACCTGACATTGGTTGCATATGTGTGACCATTGCCCCTGCCTATAACACTGATTACATGCCTGCCACCCCACCATAGGCATGCATGTGCCAGAGGCAGAAAAGGGTGGCATGCGTATGTTGACTGCTGATTTATGCTTACAAATATGTTTTAGCTACGCCCATCCCTGTGACATGGATGTCCCCGGGACGCCCGCTACATTGCAACATCTCATGCAACACCCTGGGATCAGACACCTACACACATGGTTTGCCCCCCAAACTGCATGAGGAGCCAATTGATGTATGCTACCCATGTCTACCTGTTCTGCACATCCCTGTCCACACACATATCCCATGCTGGCATCCATAGTCTTATGCTAAGTGAGACACGTGACCATTTCTAATTCATCAACAATGTGTATATATTTTTACAAAAAGGGAAAATATTTACATTTGTAGGGAGGGGGAGAATACCCATCACCCTCCCCCCCAAACCACACCCTCCTCGCCCCTGCCACCCCCACCCGCCCTGAACAACCTCCTGCACCCCTCCCCCCACCCCCACATGAGCCACACCCTCCCCCTGCATGCCCAGTGATGGAAGATAGGGCAGCACAGGGCACATTTGTGGACGTCACAGGCACCATCAATGACGCCTGTGACGCCCTTCAGGGGGTGGCTGCCGACATGGCAGACGCTCCACCTCGGCAACCACCCTCTCAATGGCTCCCGCCAGCCACTGGTGCGAGTGACATAAAAAGTATATTCGCTGCTCCATTACATCCAGGGCCACATACAGGTTGGCCACGCATCTGCCACCACACACACACATCGTCCCTGGTGTCTGTGTGGTGGCATTTGCATAGGACCTGTGTGGGGCCCTGGATGGTGGAGGCAACTGGTATGGCTGGCGGGAGCCCACAGTGCCCTGTGATGCCCTGTCTTCCTGATCACTTTCCCACACCCCCTCTGGCCACTCCTCCCCCCCTGACTCCTCCCCACCACCCTCCATCACCTCCACCACCCCCACATCACCCACACCCTCTCTCTCCCCTGCCTCCCCCCCAACCACCCCTTCCGGATCCCCATCTGCCCCCTCCTCCACGTCTTCATCTTCTGCCTCTGCCTCCTCCACTGCCTCCTCCTCCTCCTCCGTTGTCTCCAGCACCACCACCTCCACGTCATGCGGTGTTGTGGGTCTCCGTAAAACGTATGCAGAGGTGGTGGGCTTCTCTTCAGGGACATCACCATCTGTGGAAGATGACTGTCATCAGCACATTGTTATGTGTGAAATCTAGCACTTGTACCTATGCAGGCACCACACAGGCTTCTTGGCCAATGGAACATCTGTTACTGATCAGCCACTTTGTCAGTATTCAACATCACCCTGTGACGGGCTCTCACCCTGGAGGTGCTGGAGGTAGGCCCCATGGTGGAGACGCAGCTCTCTGCCCTTCTTCCGAAGGTCCTCAACCTGTGGATGTGAAAAGAAAGGTGGGGGCATTAGTGAATGATCACCTCTGGTGGGTGGCCAACATAAACATACATCAGTGTGGCCAGCGTCTTACTGCTCCTGTTCCACTGCTGTGTGTGTGTCATGTATAGCATAGTTCATCACGTGTCACAGGGGATCTCCATGTGCACCAGGCATATGTCATCACATGTGAGTAGCGTCGGTACCAACTGAGCCTGTGTGAGAACGCTAACCAGCGTCCTTTTTGAAAGCCTTTGGCAGCATCCCACAGTGCGTGTGCGCTGCCTTCCCCCCTGTCCAACATGTCTCTCTTCAGTAGAGTTTACAGCTTACACAGGGAGGGAGAGAGAGAGATATTGGGAAGGTGAGAGAGACAGAGAGAGACACAACCCACAAGGGGAGATGGGTGGGTTGTGATTACCTCATCCTGCTGTTCCAGGAGATCACCTGTTACAGGTGATTAACTATGCTAGCACCAGCTACATGCAAGACATGGTCACACATGTGGCGAAACAGTAGATGTAAATGCCAGGAAAGGATCCCCAGAGTGGTGAGGGTCTGTGGGTGGCCTCTTCTCCCACCCATGTGTTTCAGGGATCCTGTGTGAGTTCCAGCTAGGAGTGTGTTACGTATGGGAGAGGTTTTGCAGAGCAGCCTGACCAACCAGAGCATGCCTGCAGGAGCCTTCATCCAAGCTTACGTGGACTGTGAAAGGCGGACCAGGTAGTTGCTTTAACATATGTTGTTAATATGTACAGAATGGACGTGAGCACATGAGTCTGCCATGACTCTCACATTGTGAGTGGGAACATGGGCCACCAGTGAATGGTGTTATCTAGGTTAGATAACGGGTAATACACTGAGCAATCCAGTTGGGTAGAGATCGTTGTGACACTACTGTACCCAAATGCTATCAATCTCAGACTCTGCATAGTTGAGGGGACGTTTGCTGTTGCTGGGTCCTCTGCAGATGCATTGCCACAGCTCATTCACAGTCCAAGGTATGAAGCGTCCTCTCTGAATTTGCAGCATTTGACTGTTTAAAGACTACAGGTAACTACAACTCTTGTTGCAAATGAAAGGAGGAATCTACCTTAGGCATGATGTGTGGATGTGTCCGTAGGATGACCTGCTCATGTTCAAACATTGTGTGGTGTGGATCAGGCAATGGAGCTAGGGATTCACTGATACGACTTGCTGATGTGATTGCAAGACGGTATTTTATTTCCAAGGTCACAAACCTTAAGGATGTAGTGTCTGTGGCCTCAGAGGCCGGCGGCAAACGCTGCCCTGGCAACAGAGTGGGATCCCATGCCTCTGGAAGTGGTGTAAGGGCAGGTCTTGTTTGATGCAGGCCTCTCATGTTCCCCAATATGAGAGGATGGGATGACATGGGTTGACCAGAGATAGGTTCAGAAGGAGCAGCAATGCCACATCAATGGACTCATAAGAACATAAGAACATAAGATATGCCATACTGGGTCAGACCAAGGTCCATCAAGCCCAGTATTCTGTTTCCAACAGTGGCCAATCTAGGTCATATGTACCTAGCAGTTTCCCCAAGAGACAAAAGTTCCACAGTGCTTGTACTGGGTCAAGCATTGATATCTTCGGTCACTTCTTAATAATGGTTTTATGGACCTTTCCTCCAGGAACTTGTCCAAACCTTTTTTAAACCCAGCTACACTAACAGCCTTTACTACATCCTCCGGTAACAAATTCCAGAGTTTGATTACACGTTGAGTGAAAAAATATTTTCTTTTATTAGTCTTAAATAGTTTACCCTGTAGCTTCTTTGCATGTCCCCTAGTCTTTCTATATTCTGATAACGTAAACAATCGATCTACGTTTACCCGTTCCACTCCGTTCATTAATTTATAGACTTCTATCATATCTCCCCTCAGCCGTCTCTTTCCAGGTTAAAGAGCCCTAACCTTTTTAGCCTTTCCTCATAGGAGTATCCTTCCATCCCCTTTACCATTTTGGTGGCTCTTCTCTGAACCTTTTCTAAAATCGCTATATCCTTTTTAAGATACGGCGACCAGTGACTCTGACTCACTCTGTTTGGGGACCATTGGTTGATGATTAATGGCGTAAGGCAAAAACATGTTTATAAACGGATGACAAAAGGGGTTCCAGGCCTTTTGTTATCACCACATGAAATGTCATGTACACCTGATGGCACAGGATTGCCTTGTGGAAGGTTCCTGGAAGCACAAAAGACATCATGCGCTTCCTGACTGAGGGGAGTGCCAAAGCAGGTTCAGCCATCAGTAGCCAGTCTCTCGGGTGCAGAGACGGGGGTTTAGTATGCTATACATTCCCCTCCTCCTGTGACAGTAAGTCTGGAGTTGACCCCACATACAGGGGTGAAACCAGGGTCATATGTAGAATTTTAGGGTATCAAAACTGTTGTTGCCAGCATGAGACTATGAGGATAATGTAGCCTCTGTCCCTCAGGGGTTGCAATAGGCTCTATGCAATCAAGGCAATGGTAGGTAAGGCATATAGGCATATCTGCCCCCAGTTGAGGAGGACACCATCCCTCGCTTGATAGCTCTGAGCTGGGATTGGTGTATAGAACCGGGTAGGTTTTGCATATGATGGACGTGCAAAGATGTATGACTCTTACATTGGCCAGAGTTGCACTACTCAACAGAGTTGGTACATGTGTACAGAACATTTGTGCAGGAGCACAACACAATTGAGTTTGTATGGCTAAGAGTTGTGATTGCCAGGGAGATAGACTGCCAGGAGATGGATCTGCTGCTGTCTGGCAAACACCCACAGTTGAGGAGCGTCGTTACAAAGGGACACAGAGGCTTTTCCTCCTTGTTTGTTCACCTAGACCATAGCTACATGATTGTCTGCGCAAATTAGTATCCCATTGGCCTGTAGAAGGGAATGGAGGACATTAATATCCAGGCAAGTTGCTTAGAGCGCAAACAGATTGCTGTGGAACTGACTCTCCTGACAATTCCAGGGGGCTTGGGTGGAGGTGTCCAGTACATGTGCATCCCAGCCCACTTTAGAGGCATCTGTTGTTAATGGGATCTGAGGAGGGGTTTGCTGGACAGGTGACCCCTCCATCAGTTTGTGTGCTGTCTGCCACCAGTCCAGGCACAGGGTATGGGGGTTTGTGTTTACTGTCACATCAGAGAGATAGCCTGTTGCTTGCGTCCACTAGGAAGAGAGTGTGGCCACTGGGCTGGTCTCATGAGGAGACACGCGTAGGGAACCACATGCACCGTACATGCCATGTGACCTAGCAGCTGATGCATCTCTCAAGGTGAAAGGTGTGCTTGTTGTAGTGCTGTCCAACCACGTTGCACAATGCGAGGACATTGAGGCTGAGTCAGGTAGGTCTTTGTCAGTCTGATATCTAGCCGTGCACCTATGAGCTCCAGCGTTTACGTAGGAGTCAGACAAGATTCCACAAGATAGCTGACAGGGCCTACATATTGGAGTCCACGCATTGGGTAAGCGAGAGAGGCCTGGACATGTGTTTGTGACTGTGGCTGGATGTGGCAGTCGTCCATGTAGGGCCACCAGATTATTCCCTTGTTATGGACCAAACCGGCAAACACAGACATGCACTTTGTGAATACTCTGGGTGCTGAGCCACGGCTGAAGGAAAAACAATTTTTGGATAGTGGTTTCCTTGATGGGGGGACCAAAGGAACCTCCGGTGTGCTTGTTGGCAGAGAAGATGTGTGTACGCATCCGTGTGATCTAAACAACACAGGCATATCTGCTTGTGTTGGTCAGGAAGTACATTTCCTCGCAAGTTCATTTTGAATGTCATCTGGAACAGAAACGTCTTCAGTTCTCTGAGATGTCAGATGTGCCTGTGACCTCCTTCTCCCGTAGGTTTGAGGACATTGTGGGGTGAGAAGCCAGCACCCTGTTGGGGATGAGGTACCTCTTCCATTGCTCCTTGAGGTAGACAATGTGTTACCTTTGGATTCCTTTTGGGTGAGGTTTGCAAAGTGAATGCCCCCACTATTGATGGAGGCGGGCGGCTATGTGCATGACGCCTCTACCCTCTTCTATGATGGACACAGTCCAGGGTTGTGATGTTATCTCCCTCCATCTGGGGATGAGGTGACCTAATCTTCCTGTGATTGTGGACAGTTGCTTTCCCTGGAGGGCCAGGAAGGGCAAGTACTCCATCACAGAGGCAAAAGGCCTGTGGGGGGTGAGGCTGCTGGGTCTGCTGAGGCTGACTAGCTGTCAGCTTTCTCTGCATAGTAGCATGTTGACCCTTTGAAGCAGCTTGTACTGCAGGTGTTACGTACTGACCATAGGACTGTCTTATAATTTTGTTTTGTAGGGGAAGGGCTTTTCTACAGCTCTCATATTTGCAAGATCTACAATATGTGACGGGCTTGTTAAGGTCAAATTGTCCTGCTGGCTTATAAAATACATTTTTCAACACTACAGGGGATGTTGACCAGTTAGCCTGTACCCAGTGTTGCAGGTGAGAGGCTTGCAGCCAGCCAGGTGTCCTTGCCACAATAGCAATGGGGGAGACTCTGCCTTTGCATGAAAAACAGTCAGAAGCTGCCCTATTCACAACATGTGAAATGTTCTGACCATGCTTGACAGGTGCTTCATAGTAGTGACCTCTGTGATGTGCGAGATGGTGACTTAAGAGTTGTAGATGTTGTTTGAACTCCGTCAGGAACATTCCCATGTACATGATATAGGCACCTGTCCTGTCTGACAGCTTGAATGTATGGACGACGCAGCGACCAAAGGCAAATAATGGCTTACACTCCCTACCAGGAGGTTTGGTGGCATG
Organism: Ichthyophis bannanicus; assembly: GCA_033557465.1. Lineage (NCBI taxonomy): Eukaryota > Metazoa > Chordata > Amphibia > Gymnophiona > Ichthyophiidae > Ichthyophis > Ichthyophis bannanicus. Next base: position 267,863,629 of record CM066038.1, on the reverse strand, counting down.
TTGTTTGTAACGTTTAATTCTCCTCCTAGCACACTCAATCAGGATGGAGTAATCAGGGAGGTGTCCTTACTGCAGACCAGGTGACGGAGGCACATGTGGGAATGTGGAGAGGTGTTAAGAGGAATCTTCCACATTATCAAAATGAGATTCCGTAAGATCTGCTGTAATGGCAGGATGTCGGCCCCATATGGTGTTTGATGATATAGGTGAATCTCTGTCTCCCATGGCCTGTGCTCACATTATGTTACTAATGAAATGGAGACGCCCCCAACAACATGTGTGTGGAGATCCTGGAAGGACATATCTTGCATAAGGAACATTCTCCTCTTGGGAGAGGCAGGCCTGTCCTGGAGAGGTACATCGTTACCCTCTGAGTAGTCACAGTCATCAGACCCCTCAGGAGATTGGATGTATCCCCTCTATGGAGACTCAGTTAAAGTGAGGTTTTGGTACCAATTGGCCACAGTATCGTAGTGACATGGTACTGGTGTGTGGATACCAGTACTCATTAACACCTATGGTGCATTTGCCAATGCCGGTTATGCAATTGCTGCACAAGCCGTTATTGCACTTTGCAGGGTCTGTGGTGGAACCAGGGTCCTGGATGGCACATGGCGAGCTGCCAGATTGCGTTCAATGGCCACGATCCTCTGGTCAAACAACACTGACGATCAGGGCCGGATTTACCTTGAGTGAGGCCCTACGCCAACAAAAATTGTGGGCCCCCAGCAGGGGCGGCCCAAGGGGGGTGCGGGACCTCATTTGCATAAGGGGCCTCATTTGCATAAATATTTGCATAATGTTACCATATACTAACTTTTAGTAAACGTGCCTCTTAATGAGTGTATGGATAAAGAAAGACTAAAAGATTTCTACATTACTATAATCCAGTGCCAACTGCCAGACACATTAGGAACTACTACAAACACTGCCCATTTAGAACCCATAGCAAACCCGCCGTATCCTAACAGCACTACCAGGACTCACAAAGCACCATACTCTACCAATCAAAAGGCAACACTGCAAATATTAAACCAATACATTTCAAAGAACAACAATACATGACCTACTGGGGAAAGAGAACAAGTGGCAATGTCAAATAGGAATTATATAAACAGAACACCTCAGCTCAGTTACACATGCAGAACATAGACCATCACCAAACAAGTAATCACAATTTAGAAACAGGAAAACAATAATTAAACTGGGAATCCCAAAAGCCAAACTTGGAATGTACAACACTGTAGAAATAAAACTATACATTAATTTGCTCTTGTACTAAACAAAGCGCAGACGTTAATGATGCACATTTACCAGAGCTGACATATTCCAATTAATAAATTCAAAATAAAGAGATATTTTTCTACCTTTTGTGCATTTTTTTCAGCTGCAATTGCTCCAGCCACTTTCTTCTGGTTTCTTCGTGTCTTCTGCTAACTCTCCATCCTCTGCTGTCCATTTGTCCTTTCTTCTCTCTTCTAGATTTTTTTCCATTCTCTTTCTACATCTGCTTTAACATACTAATCTTTCTCCTTTTGCTCTTTCCTCATTCCTATTTCATCCACTCAAATTTTACCCCTCCATCCTCAATCCCCACTTACTCTCCCAATACCCGGCCAATTGTAGATTTTTTATCCCTCCCACACAAAATATTTTTCCCTTCTCCATTTTACTCTTCCAGCCCCATCCCATTCTAATCCTCCCCCAACATCAGCTCCCTTCTAGTTCCAGCCTCACCCAGCATCCATTCCCTTCTAGTCCCTGCATCAGCCCATTTCCAGTCCTAGCCATCCATCAGCCCATTTCCAGTCCTAGCAACCCCCAACCCAATACCAGTCCTAGCCCCCCATCAACCCACTTACAGTCAGTCCTTAACCCCCCATCACCCCATTTTCAGTTTAAGCCCCCCCTATAACCCATTACCAGTCCTAACCCCCCATCAGCCCACTTCCAGTCCTAACCCCATCAACCCATTTCCAGTCAGCCCCCCATAGCCCATTGCCAGTCCTACCCCCCCCATCAGCCCACAGCCCATTACCAGTCCTAACCCCATCATCCCACCTCCAGTTTTAACCCCCCAGCCCATTTCCAGTCCTAGCCCCCCATAGCCCATTACCAGACAACCCCCATCAGCCCACAGCCCATTACCAGTCTTAACCCCCCCCAAAGCCCATTACCAGTTCTAACCCCCCAACAACCCATTACCAGTCCTAACCCCATCAGCCCCCCTCCAGTTTTAACCCCCCAGCCCATTTCCGGTCCTAGCCCCCCCAGAGCCCATTACCAGACAGCCCCCGGCAGCCCCCTGCCCATTACCAGTCTTAACCCCCCCCAAGCCCATTGCCAGTTCTAAGCCCCCCCAACAGCCCACAGTCCATTACCAGTCCTAACCCCATTAGCCCACCTCTAGCCTTAACCCCCCCCAGCCCATTTCCAGCCCCAGCCCCCCCAATAGCCAATTACCAGTCCTACCCCCCCCCATCGCCCATTACCCGCCCTACCCCCCCCAGCCCATTTCCAGCCCCAGCCCCCCCAATAGCCCATTACCAGTCCTACCCCCTCTCCCCCCCCCCGTCGGCCTAAAGTAAAATTTAATTTTAAAAAAAAAACTGGTGGCTGCCGCCGTGGGGCCCCCTCTGCTGCCGCGGCAGCACGGACTGACCCGCGGGGGCCCCGTCTACAAGCTGAAGCCGTCGGTTCTGTTCGTTCTTCCCTCCCTCCCTCCGTGCAGGCTGCAGGCTGTGAGAGACGCGAAGGGAGAGCGTCTCCTCGCGTCTCTGTTAAGCCCGCAGGGGCTGATGGGAAATTTCCCATCAGCCCCTGCGGACTTAACAGAGACGCGAGGAGACACTCTCCTTTCATGTCTCTCACAGCCTGCAGCCTGCACGGAGGGAGGGAGGGAGGGAGGGAGGAACGAACCGAACCGACCCGACGGCTTCAGCTTGTAGACGGGGCCCCCGCGGGTCAGTCGGTGCTGCCGCGGCAGCAGAGGGGGCCCCGCGGCGGCAGCCACCAGGTTTTTTTAAAATTGTATTAAAAAAAAATGAACTTGTTCTTTTTTTGTGGGCCCCTGCCGGCTGTGGGCCCTACGCCATGGCGTACATGGCGTATAGGTAAATCCGGCCCTGCTGACGATGTCTGTGTATGTGTACTGGCCAAAGCCAGGACCCCAGAGCATGGTGCAAGGTTCTTGGTCTAGGATGAGGCCTACAGAACATCATGAAGCCCCATAGTGGCTTTGGGGGCTAGGCACTCCCACTGGGGGTTGTTTGCCCAGAGCGTGCTCCTCAAGGGCAATGCCAGTGGCAGTCCAATATTCAAGGGGGACGTACCCTTTCAGGAACGGACTGATTTGTGTTTGGTTACCTGAGCTCCACATGAGGAAGAGGATGCCCCTGACAAAATGTGTGTGCCCCAGGCCACATTGTTGGGGAAGAGGGTACCGAGGTTGGCTGCTCTGTCATGCCAGCCACTCTTGGCTACCATCCCACAGGCCATACATTCAGACATTTTTGGATCTAGCCATTAGCATTTGCAATACCAGACATGGTTGTCTGTGACTGAGAAAGTAGCTGCACATTATTAACATATGCTCTGCAGCCCAGGAGTGCTTCTCCATGATTGATGTGGCATTAGGGCCTAATGGCAAACCGGGGGGAGTCCTACAAAGTGGTTTTTCCTCTTCTGTTGTAACGGTTTCATTGTGTGGGTGAATGTGACCTTTTAATATTTATAATTTGTAGAATATCGGTTACAATACAGAGAAACAGGCAGACAGTGCCACAGGTGTTTCACTACAATAGCTGGTTTTCTGCGATACCAGGTACAATGACCTGCTGGATCTGTGGGAACCAATGACCTGGAGAGAGCCATTTTGCAAAGGCAAGATCACCGAACACAGGCACTATGGGTTGCTTACAATAGCTTTCCTATTGGACACTGGAGACTGTTTGCACACAGGCTCTGTTGGTACTAATGAGAACGACATGTAAGGCCTACTTCCTGCTTGTTCCAGCCCATTTTCTGTTCCCAGTGCCACCTGCATACGTAGCTTTGTCTGTGAACATGTGTGCAGTGACACCTATGTGCAGTGTGCCTGGCACCCTGAACATATCATTGAACTACCCTGTGGCCCCCTTGCATGACATTGCAGGACCATGCCACATTTTGATTGGCAATGATGGTGTCCATGCTAACCTCCCTAACCCTGTATGTGGTCTGTTTAACACATTTGTGTTGTCATGATCTTCGCACATCCTGGGACCCAACCCCAATGGCAACCTGACATCCTACCAATCATCGGTGCTGTGTCCCTACATGAAACATTGTGTGGGTGGACCTATTCACCTTGCCAGGGGCCACTACCATGACATTTGGGCTTCTACAGGGCCCAGGATAGCAATGCTTGACCCACTAGATGCATTGTGTAACGTGTCTCTCATGGGGAACCTGCTAGCTATGTACAACCTAGTTTTGACACTGTTGCAGAGAGCATACTGTGTGTGAGGGACGAGGGATTGACCCAGTATGGGCTATGTTATGTTGTTATGTTCCTATGACCTGGCTCTTCTATGCTGACAGCAGGTGTGGTTGGCAACACCATGGACAGGCGCCAAACCACCAGAATAGGCTGTTGGCACCTGTGCTCATGTGGGGGTTTCTGTCTATGCTGTCCAACCACAACAGGTGAACGTATCTTTCCAAGACCATCAGTGATGTCCATTTGTCGCAAGGTTTTGGATTTGTAGTAGGTGGGAAGATATGTAACCTAACTCAGCATAAAGTTATGGGGACATGGCTCTGATAGAGGCCTTTGTAAGCACATCTCATAGCTCATGGGGATGGGGTGCTTTTACACACATAGACATCTGCACCTAGCATATCATCTGGATACATCAAAGACATGTGTGATGAGATGGTGACCTCACAGACTATGAGAGAGGTGCAACCTACCTGCCATAAACTACCACATTATCTTAATGACATACCCACCATTGCAATCCGGGATCTGGCCCCCTGGGGGTTGGGTGTCCTAGCACACATCATCAGCTGCATACACCTTAGCAAAAGGGTGACTGACAGGACACCTTACGCACGTCACAGGACTCCTGGGGATAGGGAGAATGTATTGAACTGGTTAGGCACACACAAATATATCATCAGGGTAACTGATAGCCCACTCTGATGGGCTGTATGGACTCCTGGGGATAGGGAGGGTGTATTTCGCTGCTTAAGCACACACAACCATATCAACAGGGTGACAGATAGCCCACTGTGATGGGCTCCCTGGACCCCTGGGGATAGGGAGGCTAAATCGAACTGTTTAAGCACACATAACCATATCACCAGGGTGACAGATAGCCCACTGTGATGGGCTCCCTGGACTCCTGGGGATAGGGAGGGTGTATTTAGCTGCTTAAGCACACACAAACATATCACCAGGGTGACAGATAGCCCACTGTGATGGGCTCCCTGGACCCCTGGGGATAGTGAGGCTAAATTGAACTGTTTAAGCACACACAACCATATCACCAGGGTGACTGATAGCCCACTCTGATGGGCTGTATGGACTCCTGGGGATAGGGAGGGTGTATTTAACTGCTTAAGCACACACAACCATATCAACAGGGTGACAGATAGCCCACAGTGATGGGCTCCCTGGACTCCTGGGGATAGGGAGGCTAAATCGAACTGTTTAAGCACACATAACCATATCACCAGGGTGACAGATAGCCCACTGTGATGGGCTCCCTGGACCCCTGGGGATAGGGAGGCTAAATTGAACTGTTTAAGCACACATAACCATATCACCAGGGTGACAGATAGCCCACTGTGATGGGCTCCCTGGACTCCTGGGGATAGGGAGGGTGTATTTAGCTGCTTAAGCACACACAAACATATAACCAGGGTGACAGATAGCCCACTGTGATGGGCTCACTGGACCCATGGGGATAGGGAGGCTAAATTGAACTGTTTAAGCACACACAACCATATCACCAGGGTGACTGATAGCACACTCTGATGGGCTGTATGGACTCCTGGGGATAGGGAGGATGTATTTAACTGCTTAAGCACACACAACCATATCAACAGGGTGACAGATAGCCCACTGTGATGGGCTCCCTGGACCCCTGGGGATAGGGAGGCTAAATCGAACTGTTTAAGCACACATAACCATATCACCAGGGTGACAGATAGCCCACTGTGATGGGCTCCCTGGACCCCTGGGGATAGGGAGGCTAAATCGAACTGTTTAAGCACACATAAGCATATCACCATGGTGACAGATAGCCCACTGTGATGGGCTCCCTGGACCCCTGGGGATAGGGAGGCTAAATCGAACTGTTTAAGCACACATAACCATATCACCAGGGTGACAGATAGCCCACTGTGATGGGCTCCCTGGACTCCTGGGGATAGGGAGGGTGTATTTAACTGCTTAAGCACACACAAACATATCACCAGGGTGACAGATAGCCCACTGTGATGGTCTCCCTGGACCCCTGGGGATAGGGAGGCTCAATCGAACTGTTTAAGCACACATAACCATATCACCAGGGTGACAGATAGCCCACTGTGATGGGCTCCCTGGACTCCTAGGGATAGGGAGGGTGTATTTAGCTGCTTAAGCACACACAAACATATCACCAGGGTGACAGATAGCCCACTGTGATGGGCTCCCTGGACTCCTTGGGATAGGGAGGGTGTATTTAACTGCTTAAGCACACACAAACATATCACCAGGGTGACAGATAGCCCACTGTGATGGGCTCCCTGGACCCCTGGGGATAGGGAGGCTAAATTGAACTGTTTAAGCACACACAACCATATCACCAGGGTGACAGATAGCCCACTGTGATGGGCTCCCTGGACCCCTGGGTATAGGGAGGCTAAATCGAACTGTTTAAGCATACATAACCATATCACCAGGGTGACAGATAGCCCACTGTGATGGGCTCCTTGGACCCCTGGGGATAGGGAGGCTAAATCGAACTGTTTAAGCATACATAACCATATCACCAGGGTGACAGATAGCCCACTGTGATATGCTCCCTGGACTCCTGGGGATAGGGAGGGTGTATTTAACTGCTTAAGCACACACAAACATATAACCAGGGTAACAGATAGCCCACTGTGTTGGGCTCCCAGGACCCCTGGGGATAGGGAGGTTAAATTGAACTATTTAAGCACACACAAACATATCACCAGGGTGACAGATAGCCCACTGTGATGGGCTCCCTGGACCCCTGCGGATAGGGAGGCTAAATTGAACTGTTTAAGCACACACAAACATATCACCAGGGTGACAGATAGCCCACTGTGATGGGATCCCTGGACCCCTGGGGATAGGGAGGCTAAATTGAACTATTTAAGCACACACAAACATATCACCAGGTTGACAGATAGCCCACTGTCATGGGCTCCCTGGACCCCTGGGGATAGGGAGGCTAAATCAAACTGTTTAAGCACACATAACCATATCACCAGGGTGACAGATAGCCCACTGTGATGGGCTCCCTGGACTCCTGGGGATAGGGAGGGTGTATTTAACTGCTTAAGCACACACAAACATATAACCAGGGTAACAGATAGCCCACTGTGATGGGCTCTCTGGACCCCTGGGGATAGGGAGGCTAAATTGAACTATTTAAGCACACACAAACATATCACCAGGGTGACAGATAGCCCACTGTGATGGGCTCCCTGGACCCCTGGGGATAGGGAGGCTAAATTGAACTGTTTAAGCACACATAACCATATCACCAGGGTGACAGATAGCCCACTGTGATGGGCTCCCTGGACTCCTGGGGATAGGGAGGGTGTATTTAACTGCTTAAGCACACACAAACATATAACCAGGGTAACAGATAGCCCACTGTGATGGGCTCTCTGGACCCCTGGGGATAGGGAGGCTAAATTGAACTGTTTAAGCACACACAACCATATCACCAGGGTGACTGATAGCCCACTCTGATGGGCTGTATGGATTCCTGGGGATAGGGAGGGTGTATTTAGCTGCTTAAGCACACACAAACATATCACCAGGTTGACAGATAGCCCACTGCGATGGACTCCCTGGACTCCTGGGGATAGGGAGGGTGTATTTAACTGCTTAAGCACACACAACCATATCAACAGGGTGACAGATAGCCCACTGTGATGGGCTCCCTGGACCCCTGGGGATAGGGAGGCTAAATTGAACTGTTTAAGCACACACAAACATATCACCAGGGTGACAGATAGCCCACTGTGATGGGCTCCCTGGACCCCTGGGGATAGGGAGGCTCAATTGAACTGTTTAAGCACACAAAACCATATCACCAGGGTGACAGATAGCCCACTGTGATGGGCTCCCTGGACTCCTGGGATAGGGAGGGTGTATTTATCTGCTTAAGCACACACAACCATATCACCAGGGTGACTGATAGCCCACTCTGATGGGCTATATGGACTCCTGGGGATAGGGAGGGTGTATTTAGCTGCTTAAGCACACACAAACATATCACCAGGGTGACAGATAGCCCACTGTGATGGGCTCCCTTGACCCCTGGAGATAGGGAGGCTAAATTGAACTGTTTAAGCACACACAACCATATCACCAGGGTGACTGATAGCCCACTCTGATGGGCTGTATGGATTCCTGGGGATAGGGAGGGTGTATTTAGCTGCTTAAGCACACACAAACATATCACCAGGTTGACAGATAGCCCACTGCGATGGGCTCCCTGGACTCCTGGGGATAGGGAGGGTGTATTTAACTGCTTAAGCACACACAACCATATCAAGGAGGGTGACAGATAGCCCACTGTGATTTGCTCCCTGGACCCCTGGGGATAGGGAGGTTAAATTGAACTATTTAAGCACACACAAACATATCACCAGGGTGACAGATAGCCCACTGTGATGGGCTCCCTGGACTCCTGGGGATAGGGAGGCTAAATTGAACGGTTTAAGCACACACAAACATATCACCAGGGTGACAGATAGCCCACTGTGATGGGCTCCCTGGACCCCTGGGGATAGGGAGGCTAAATTGAACTATTTAAGCACACACAAACATATCACCAGGGTGACAGATAGCCCACTGTGATGGGCTCCCTGGACCCCTGGGGATAGGGAGGCTAAAACAAACTGTTTAATCACACATAACCACATCACCAGGGTGACAGATAGCCCACTGTGATGGGCTCCCTGGACTCCTGGGGATAGGGAGGGTGTATTTAACTGCTTAAGCACACACAAACATATAACCAGGGTAACAGATAGCCCACTGTGATGGGCTCTCTGGACCCCTGGGGATAGGGAGGCTAAATTGAACTATTTAAGCACACACAAACATATCACCAGGGTAACAGATAGCCCACTGTGATGGGCTCTCTGGACCCCTGGGGATAGGGAGGCTAAATTGAACTATTTAAGCACACACAAATATATCTCCAGGGTTACAGATAGCCCACTGTGATGGGCTCCCTGGACCCCTGGGGATAGGGAGGCTAAATTGAACTATTTAAGCACACACAAACATATAACCAGGGTAACAGATAGCCCACTGTGATGGGCTCCCTGGACTCCTGGGGATAGGGAGGGTGTATTTAACTGCTTAAGCACACACAACCATATCACCAGGGTGACTGATAGCCCACTCTGATGGGCTGTATGGACTTCTGGGGATAGGGAGGGTGTATTTAGCTGCTTAAGCACACACAAACATATCACCCGGGTGACAGATAGCCCACTGTGATGGGCTCCCTGGACCGCTGGGGATAGGGAGGCTAAATCGAACTGTTTAAGCACACATAACCATATCACCAGGGTGACTGATAACCCACTCTGATGGGCTCCCTGGACTACTGGGGATAGGGAGGGTGTATTTAACTGCTTAAGCACACACAAACATATCACCAGCATGAGTGATAGCTCTCTCTTATGGGCTCTCAAGACCCATGGGGATAGGGCGGATGTATTAAAATGTTTACGCTCAAAACCCCATATCACCAGGGTGACTGACAGCCCACTTTGATGGGCTCTCAGGACTTCTGGGGATAGGGGGGTGTATTGAACAACATTGGAACAGACACCCATATCACCAGGTTGACTGACATACCATTTATGTCATGTTTCACATACCCTTGTGGTGGCCAAAATGTGTTCCCCTGCAGGTACAGATCCCACCATAGCCACATGATGTTTTGGAGAGCCGCTTAAGCAGATCTATGGCCTAGCTGTGTTACAGCATGTTGTGGCACATCAGCAGCAGCAGCTGCCATGTCATCAGGATAGCATCAGGACCTCTGTGACCAGGTCCAACACCTCCTGGGTACAGGGCAATCCACTCAGATGTGAAAACAAAGACAATATGGAATGTAGGTTCACCTGCTACACATTACTGAGACAGACTACCTAGACACAGCAGCATGGACAGCTGCAATCAACACTGGCTGTATAAATTAATCTACTGACCTGTCCCAATACACTTACCTCCCGTGGGAAATCAGCCTTGCGATTGAACCTGCGTTTTACACGTTCCCATGACCTGCGGACCTTGCCCATGTCCCTGCACCTGGAGGCCCCAGGGAACAGCTTGTGCTGCCTGCCAGCGATCAGCTGAGCCAGGTGGCGGAGCTCCCGGGGAGTGAAGGATGGCTTTCGAATTCTGTGCGACATTTTGATTAATGATCACATGATCGCACGCACGCTCCGTCATTTACGCGTATGCGCCCCGCAACTGGCACAGCTGAGTGACGTATTCCGTGCAAATGCGACCCGCAACTGGCGCAGCTGAACAACGTATTTCATGCAAATGTGCCCCGCAACTGGCGCAGATGAGCGACGTATTTCATGCAAATGCGCCCCGCAACTGGCGCAGATGAGCGACGTATTTCATGCAAATGCTCCCCGCAACTGGCGCAGATGAGCGACGTATTTCATGCAAATGCGCCCCGCAACTGGCGCATCTGAACGACGTATTTCATGCAAATGCACCCCGCAACTGGCGCAGTTGAACGACGTATCTCATGCAAATGCACCCCGCAACTGGCGCAGATGAGCGACGTATTTCATGCAAATGCGCCCCACAACTGGCGCAGCTGAATGATGTATTTCATGCAAATGCGCCCCGCAGCTGGCGCAGATGAGCGATGTATTTCATGCATATGCGCCCCGCAACTGGCGCATCTGAACGACATTTTTCATGCAAATGCGCCCCGCAACTGGCGCAGATGAGCGACTTATTTCGTGCAACTGCGCCCCGCAAACACACGCTCAGTTTGGCGACCCCTATTGCGCACATGCGCGCCGCAACTTTTATATACACTGCTGTGTGTCACATATTTAAAAACCAAAAACAAAATATTTTGAGCTTCTTGTGTTTACACACTTCGGATTCGAACTTATCAACACTTCCACACCGGTTCTTAGTGCTTTGTATGATGCAATGTGCTATGTTTTTCACATTGCAGTGACTGCCAATAATGTTACAACAAGGGGTCAGGAGAGGCCATCAGAGTGGGCTATCAGTCACCCTGGTGATATGGTTGTGTGTGCCTAAACAGTTTCATACATCCTCCATATCCCCAGGGGTCCTGAGAGACCCTCTGAGTGGGCTATCAGTCACCCTCATGATATTTTTGTGTGTGCTTAAACAGTTTAATACATCCTCCCTATCACCAGGGGTCCTATGAGCCCATCACAGTGGCCTATCAGTCACCCTGGTGATATGGGGATATGTGTCCCAATGGAGCATGTTCAGTGGTTCATCTCAATGTGAGCCCAGCAATGATGTGCAGGATGGCATAAGGGGGGAGGGGGCTTCTGCTCTGGACATAGGACATGCACGTTAGGTTGCGTAACACACATAATGATCCGATAGAGGTAGGCATGCAACGTTCATGCACGTTGATCTACGTAGGTGTGCTGACATACAGACACAGTGGCAGAGGTGTGGCACATTGGTTGCAAAACCACCTTATGGTACAGGACTCGTGGGTTCCTTCACACAGTGGGCCTATTAAATATGATTTGCTGGGACATTACTCTTTGATATCAGCAGTGGTTTATGAGGGCTTTTGTTGTTTGATTTTTTTGAGAGCAAATACACTGGCACAATTCAATAACCTAAGGTGCCACATCATGCATCCTATGGGGCACTCCAGAGGAAACATTCTGAGGTGCAGTGTCCGCCACAGCACCTTTTTATGTTTTATTACAGAAAACATATAGGGGGCTTTTGAGGGACCTTCAGGCTACAGCACTGATGGTGTTGTTGGTGGCAGCACCAAAATACATTACAAAGGAAAAAGGCTCAGACAGCCATATCAAATTACCCCACTGTGGTATCATACCCATGACCGCTGGCTTTACAGGCAGTGACGTCACAAGTGAGCTACATCTCCATAGCTGCTAGCAAACCCCTCTCTGGCTAAAGTGGGACTGCAGGCCACCACATGACCTGTCTGCTTTGATTACCAGGATAGGGTTAAACCACACAGACCCATGATGCACTGCTCATGCAAATCATCAGTCTGGAAATACCAACAGGATGGGGTATGCAGCCCCAAAACCACCTCAGCCTGGTAGGGAGTACTGAGCGTGTAGGTTACTGTCACAGAGTTGGTATTGAGCGTCACATTGTGCAGGTCTTGTGCTCACCCTGAGGGTGAGAGGGGGCACCCAGCACCATGTCCACAGCACCTGGATTAGTTGAGATAGGCTATGGTATGAGTCCCCATCAGTGACAGTGTGTGATGGGTAGGTCTTGTAGATGTACTGCCAAATACACCTGTGTTCATCTCTTATTTCTCTGTGACATTTAGCCCTTGAGCAATTTGATACACCCACATTGAGCATATCCTGTATGGAGGCCATGGCCACAGCCACATGAGTTATGGGGGGCGGGGGGGGGGCATGGGGGGGCGTGGTGTATAACATGTGGGGACTGGGTTGGCAGGGCCAACACCTGGGATTTGAACCTGTGACCTTCTGCTCTTGAAGGCACTGGCTGTGTGTGCTGCACCACCATCTTGCCACAGATGCAGTGCAATCCCAGGGAAGTCCATGGCTGTTTGTCAGACTGGCCCTGTCTGTTGCAGTGCACGCCACCCACGTGAAGAGGTCTGGGCCATGGTGTGTTGTGGACAGCTGCCACTGCTCCCTCCGCCACCAGTACCCCTCCGCCACCATGCTAACATGTCCTTATATTGGAGACAGCAAAACACGTGAATGACTTGTGGCCTTCCAGAACTGCATTCGGGGGACTGTGCTGTAGGTAATACACATGTTTATGTGGTGTCTGGTGTTTAAGGTAAAATATGCACATTTCACCCACGCTTATGTTCTCAGCAGCAAAGGACCAGTCTTTACTACCAATTTTTTTAAGGTTCAAAAATTATGAGGACTAGGTTGGCAGGAGCCACTGCAAGGATTTGAACCTGTGATCTTGTGTTGTTGCACACACTGTCTGTGTGCACTGCACCACTGTGTTGGCACAGATAGGCAGCATTCCCTGCGGAGTCCATGACTGTACATCCGAAAGGGCCTGTTTGTTACAGTGGACGGCAACCACCTGGACAGAGCTAGGCCATGGTCTGCTGTGGGCACCAGCCGCTGCCACCTCCACCACCAGTGCCGCTCCATCCTTAGATTGGAGACAGTATAAACCCTGATGGATTTGTTGCCCGCCAGGACTGCATTTGGGGGATTCTGCAGTAGGTAATGCACATTTCTATGGTGCTTGTGCTGTGTAGGGTGAAATAGAGATTTTTGAACCATGCTTATGTTCTCAGCAATAATGGTTCAGTCTTTACTACCATGTTTTCTTCATGGGTAAAATAAGGGGACAGAGTTGGCATGAGCCCCAGCTGGGATTTGAACCTGTGACCCTCTGGTCCTAAAGGCATTGGCTGTGTCTGCTGCACCACCGTCTTATCTCAGAAACAGTGCATTCCCTGGGGAGTCCATGGCTGTTTGTCAGACAGGGACTGTCTGTTGGGGTGCACTGCACCCAAGTGTGGGGGGCTCGGCCACGGTCTGCTGTGGGCAGCAGCCACTGCCCCCTCCAACAACGGTACCCCTCCACCACCATGCTGACATGGCCTTATATTGGAGACAGCATCACAGCTGATTGATATGTGGCCCTCCAGTACTGCATTTAGGGGACTGTGGTGTAGCTAATGCACATGTTTGTGATGTATGTGCTCTGAAGGGTAAAAAAGAGGTGTTTGGACCTTGCTTATGTTCTCTGCATTAAAGCTTGCTCTTTACTATCACGGTTTAGTGGTGGGTAAAATATTGGGATTGGGTTTGCAGGAGCCCCAGCTGGGACTTGAACTGCTGACCTTTGGATTCTGAACACACTGTCTGTGTTCACTGCACCACACTGTGGCCATAGAAACAGTGCAGTCTTTGGAGAGAGGAAACCTGGCCAAGGGAGTCATAAACCCTGCTCTACACCCTGGCCAGGCCACCCTGTCCGGCCTATACCCATGGTACCTTGCTCCTCATTATGCACATTGGCAGCCCAATACTGGCAACATTGCTGGCAGTGTGGGCTGTGGAAGGTGTTTGCAGCCACCACACACTGGATAGAAAGACAGCCACCCCCACACCTATGCCAGCATTGTGCTACTATAGAGGAGTTCAGCAGCCATACCCACCACACCAGTCCTGGGCACAGTACAGGCATGGATATGGTACACAATACTGTTGGGGGTCACTCCCCAGGGTGGTAAACACTGTCAGAGACCAGACCTGAAGCACACACCGCAGACATCAGAATGATTGTTATGGTGGAGCTCAATGAGCAAAATGTGCTTAACGTAGGAATTGATATCTGCCAGTTATCATGGGAAACGTTTGATAGCTGTGTACCATATACCCAGGTGTAGGGTGGCATTGCTAAGGTATTCAACTGCTAGTATTGGGAGATACAGGCAGGGCCCAATGTCCTGCCTCTCCAGGGGGCATTGGCCAATGGGGCCTGTGGGGGTGTGTGGGGGTGTGTCTGGCCCTGTTGGCTGCTGCTTTATGGCAGAGTTTCCCAACTCCAGTCCTGGTGTTCCATACACTGTTCGGGTTTTCATGCTGTCCCTCATAAATATGCATGAGCTACATCTGCAAACCATGGGGGTGGTGCATAGATATGCAGCACAGGCATCTTTATTAGAGGCAGCATGGAACCTGAATGGTGTGGGGCCCTCCAGGACTGCATTTGGGAGACTCTGCTCTAGGTAATGCGGCTGTTTATGGTGTCTGTGTTTGGTGTGGTAAAATATAGGCGTATTAACCATGTGTATGTTCTCAGCAATAAAGGTTTGTCCTTACTATCACGGTTTAGTTGTGGGAAAAATATGTGGACAGGTTTGGTAGTAGCCCCAACTGGCCTTTGAACCTGTGACCTTCTGTTCTTGCACACACTGTCTGTGTGCACCGCACCACTGTGTTGCCACAGGTATGCTGCATTCCCTGGGGAGTCCATGACTGTACATCCAACAGAGCCTGTCTGTTGTGGTGGACGGTGCCAGCCTGCACACGCCTAGGCCACTGTCTGCTGTGGCTTGCAGCCACTGCCCCCTCCACCACCTGTACCCTTCCGCCAACATGCAGACATGTCTTTATCTGGGAAAACGCATATGACCTGATTGAGTTGTGGCACTCCAGGACTGAATTTGGGGGACTCGGCTGTAGGTAATGCCCATTGTTATGATTTGTGTGTGGTGTAGGGTAAAATATGGGTGTTTAAACCATGCTTATGTTCTCTGCAATAAAGGAGTGTCTTTACTATCACTGTTTAGTGGTGGGTAAAACTATGGAAACTGGGTTGGCAGGAGCCCCAGCTGGGATTTGAACCTGTGACCCTCTGGTTTTACTGACACTGGCTGTGTCTGTTGCACCACACTGTAGCCACAGAAAATATGCAGTCCCTGGAGATAGGAAACCTGGCCTGACGAGTCAGACACCCTGCTCTGCACAATTTTACTGTGGGCTCATTTACCTTGTATGGAGACAAAAGTGCAAATACACCTCAAAAATGACCTCGGAAAAAGGGGCAAACACCCATAACCAAGCTGGGCAACATTGATATCACTGGGCAACATTATAAAACACTCCTAGGAAAGCTACGATAAAATGAAATGATTTTTGAAAGGGTCTACGGAGCGTAGACCCTTCCAAAAATCATTTCTTTTTTTTTGGAGCTTTCCTGGGAGTGTTTTTTTATTGTTGCCCAGTGATATCACTGTTGCCCAGCTGAATTATCATTTTTACAATTTTTCTTGTGGTCATTTTAAGGTTTTATTTGACATTTTGTTCTGTGCACATGTATCACACTGCTCACGTTTTGTAGGTTTCCTCGGTTATGCTGTACTTTGCTGACGGAAATGGTTTCTCTTCCCTTTAAATCGGCTCTAACGCGAGGTTTTCACTCGCGGTATTTTTTGGACCGAAATTCAGCCCGCTCCTGTGCGGGGAGCCTCTCCCCTCCCACTCTCCACCCATTGACCCCATCCCCCGCCCCTCGGGAGCCTTCCTCCGCCCTCGAAATGCCTTTCCATGCCTCTATCGCACATCAGCGCGTCGCGCACTTTTGCGGGCGGTGCGCACGTGTGTGGGCGGCGCGCATGTGTGCAGGGCACCAAAAATGCACTATTAGCGTGCGCTAAGGTACCTTAGCGCACGCTCAAGTGCGCCCCACACAATTGCGCGGTTTAGTAAACATACCCCTTATACTTTATTTTACTACTATAACATGAATTTAGCAATATTAAAAGCAATCTCATTTTAGGTTTTAAGTTAGTACTCTCTCTTTTTTTGCCAAATGCCAATTTACAAGTATTTACTATCATAAAGCAAGGCTTCACCCCATAATACCAATGTTTAGTAACACATGCCTATTTTGTGATTTTTGTACCAATTCCACTGATTTCAAAGAAAGAAATTTTAGAATAACTTCAGTGTGCTTCAGTCCAGGTGGCTATTTTCTTTCCAAATGCTTCTTTATTATTATATTTTCTTAACCCATTAATGCATGAATTCTACATTTGCTCCTAATACAATATTGTGTGATTGCATTGTTTTATGCGTGGTTTCATATGACCTGAGGCATAAAAGTTGAGTGTCCCCCTTTCGGGGACGCTATGCATAAAAGGAAGGTTAACAAAGAACTCATGATTGGTGACCTTGCCAGGGGAAGCTGGTGGGATGGAGACGTCAGCGATAGTTTATGATTCCTTCAAAGTGCTCTACTGATAGATGTATTTTTAATTGCTTGTGGAACACGGGAAGTTCCAGTATACTCCTTATTCTTTGGGGGAGGGCATTCCATATATTGTGTGCATAAAGTGAGAATGTTTTTTTGCAAGTGGACTGGTTGCTCTTTGTGAGTTCTGAGGGTAAAGTTAGGGTGTTCTGTGTACCACATCTTCTAGTTCTGCTGCTCAGTGCAGTT
The DNA here is from genome assembly GCA_033557465.1 of Ichthyophis bannanicus. NCBI lineage: Eukaryota > Metazoa > Chordata > Amphibia > Gymnophiona > Ichthyophiidae > Ichthyophis > Ichthyophis bannanicus. The sequence goes on along the minus strand of CM066038.1, from coordinate 267,846,189 downwards.
TGGATGAATGATCTTAAGTGATATGAGGATAGATTGTGAAGGACTTTGAAAGACTTTGAAAGGGCATGAAGTTTAAGCTAGAAAATACTGGCAGGATCAGGGCAGATTTCAGCAGAATACAGCCACTGCCCATACTGCTGCTGCCACTGCCACCAGGGCATTTCTGAATTTATTGCCTATGGATGCCAGAAGCTTAAATCCAACCTTGTCCTCTCTCAAATTTTTGTATCATCCGCACAAAGTCATATTTTTCCCAACAGACTTTCTGCAATATCGTTCACAAAAATGTTAAAAAGAACAGGACCAAGGACCAATCTCTGCTGCATGCCACTGGTAACGTCTTTATATTCATTTCTATTACTCTCTGTCACCTGAACCGGTTTCATATCCAGACAATCACTATAGGGTCCGTCCAAATTGTATTCAGTTTATTTATAAGTTACTGATGCAGAATGGTGTCAAAGGCATTGCTGAAATCTAAGGGAATCTTTTACCAAAGGATGCAAGCTGTTAGCATGTGCTCTGGCACATGCTGAAGGCCTTTGGACATGCATTGACAGCTTGATTGGGCCATGACAGCACAGGCTGATTTATGTGCTGTGAATCATGCATTTCAGTAGTAAAGGGAAGGTTAGGGGTGGAGAGTGGAAGTAGTTAGCACTGCACATTTAGCACGGGGAAAACACCACACACTAACTACAACTCTTGCAATTAGCAGTTTCACGTAACACTGCTCCAATAGGTGAAATTAAGTGCACCCATGCTATTTGCATGCCATGTTAAGGCACAAGGTTCCACATTAACTGCTGAGAATATGATTTTCATGCCTCCAACAGTTAATGTGCTGTTGCTGCACCTATGCACCATGGTTTTGGCGCTATTCGCGCAATAGATGCAATAGCATAGAGCCCTTTAGTAAAAAGGTCCCTAAGTATACCACATTTAGCACTCTCTCCAGATCCAATTCTCTGGTCACCCAGTCAAAGAAATTAATTTTTATTTTTATTTTATTTATTTAGACAGTTTTGTATCCTGCCTTATCCTTCAATCAAAGCGGTCACAACACAATTGGGGGATACATTTAACATGCTGGGATATGAGACACATACACTAATACTTACAGGGAACATGGGCAATGGAGGGTTAAGTGGCTTGCCCAAGACCACAAGAAGCATCTGTGGGACTAGAAACCCCAGTCCTTCCGGCCCAAGGTTGCTGTCCTCTAGTGGGATTTGAATCCCTGACCTTCTGGCCTGAAGTATCTTGCCCCAACCACTAGGCTCCTCCCTCCCTCCCTTGCCAGATGAATTAAATTCATCTGGCAAGATCTACCTCCAGTAAAGCCATGCTGCTTTAGATCCTGGATTCCAGAAACTGTACCATCCTCTGCTTTAGCAATGTTTCCATTCATTTACTTACCACAGAGATCAGACTAACTGATTTGTAGTTACTGACCTCTTCCTTACTTCTGCTTTTGTGGACAGGAACCATATTTGCCCATCTTCAGTCCTCTGGGATCACTCCCAATTCTAAAGATGCACTGGAGAGGTCAGCCAGTAGAGCTGCTAATACTTCCCTAAATTCCTTCAGTACTTTTGAATGAATCTCATCTGGCCCCATCACTTTGTCCACTTTAAGTTTATCTAGCTCCTCATCAGCATGGTTTTCGCAAACTAGTTCAGGGGAACGGGGAGGGATAGGGCACTTCAGCCAGCCATATTAGAGCTCTTTGACAAACAGCTAGATTGGTCTGTCCCTAACTGAGTTGTTTAGATCCAATGGATGTGGTACTGCTGTTAGGCTATACAGCACAATCCAGCAGCAATCCTGGGAAGCCAGGTTCAAATCCCAGTGATGATTCTTATGGCCTTGGGCAAGTCACTTAACCCTCCATTGGCTCAGGTTAAAAATTAGATTATAAATCATCTAGGAATAGGAAAATACTCACTGTAGCTCATCTTGAACTACTACTGGAAAGGCATGAGTAAAATACATATACTCCCTTTAATATCTCATGTAAAGTTCTGGCCAAAACAAGTACTTTTTAAAAACCTGTATGTGTCTCTGAGTTGGTGCAAAACCCAAAGGTGAAATTTGTTTGCCTCAGGTACAAACTTACATTGTGAGCCCTATGGGGACAGGGAAATACCTATTGTACCTGAATGTAACTTGCCTTGATCTTCTCCTGGAAAGGCGTGAGCTAAATACAACTAAAAATATACATGAATTCCCATTGTATGATGGAAAATATATGAATAAATCTTCACCTGGCACGAACCATTACCATATCATGCCTCCTTGAAATTGTTGCATCCTGAGGATCCCCATGTTTACATAGTGGCTTTCTGAAACCATCATATATATATCCATGTGATCTACACATATAAATGCCACTATTTACATTTGACGCTTATTTTAAAATGATCTCCATGTTATGATTTTAAAAGTTTGATCACACAATATGAAAAATCCCTTATATTGTTATCGTTTGTTGGGCAGTATTTAAAAGTTTGATTCCACAAATTTCATAGCTGGTCTATTGAGAGTTAGGGCCCGATATGCAGCAGAGGTGGCTAGTCCATCTAATGTGAACTTTATACCAGGATATTCAATGCTAGGGTCATGTCCAGCCCTGGCATTGACTATCCAGGTTGCTTAGATTGACTAGAAGCTAACTGGGAAGTGCTGATATTGAGCCGCTGCCCAGTTATGTCTGGGTGCTGCTCCTGGAATATCTAGATGCTAACTGATTAGCGTCAGGACATTCTGCATGTCTGCAAACCGTGTAAATGCCTTGGGATATTGGGCCTGTGATTTTTATAAAGGAGTTTTTGTGTTTATAGGCCTTTTTACATGCATAAAATTACCCCAGGAATTACAAAAGGTGACAAGAAGGCACATTAATTTTTTGACCCACCTGTAGGTGTGTTCTGGAGCGGAGTTTGGGTAGAGCATGAATAATCATGATTTACATGTGTAGTCTATAAATATGCATAATGCACATAGTTTATGCACTTAAGGGCACGTTTACTAAGCCCTGCAATGGTAAATCGTGTGTGGGTAGTGTTACCAGCATGGGACTCCTAGTTAGCTGCAAGGGGGCATGTACACCCATCCCCCTGCAGTTAGCACAGACAAGTACTTTAACACAGTGAACAAGCCACTGGTGCAACTAACACCATTCACTGAGATAGTATCAATTGCCCCCACACTGCCATTGTAAAGCGCAGATAGCATGGGCGACTAACACCTGCACTAACACCTGCACTAGCCCTGCCATGCCATGAACATCCCTGTTCCACCAAGCCCCTATCCCAACACGTGTTACAATGGTGGCATGGGGTTTTTGGTATGGATGTCCTGTGCTACTTCATAGTGCAGTGCCGAAACTGCATGCTAACCCCACACTATCCTGGTAGCATACTTTAGTTAACATGTCCCTTACACTTATACTTGCTCCTGTCAGAGAAATGCTGAGACCTTCGTTAATAGTAGAACTAATCTAGCAAATAACCACCAGAGATAAATAATTGTGGTTAATAGTTTTTGGTTCTATGTTGGTAGAATTGAGCGTTTTTCATTTTTTAATTTTTGGGTTATAACCGCTCAGAGAGAGACCAGAAGCAGTTGTTTCATCACAAGAATGGATAGTCAAGTAGTATGTAAATAAACATTCAGTTTCCCACAGGACTATATTATTGGACTTGTTAAAGAAAATACACCATTTGCACAATCAAATTGTGCAATGGATACTTCTAATGACATCACATGGGAGTCTTTATTAAAACTGCAAACAAAAAAGTGAGATCAGAATTGCATAGATGGTCATTAATTGAATATATCAGCAGACAACAGATACCACGTGGTTTACGCATGTACAAAGAACCACGTATGCCTGCAATGGATGCAACATTTGTAGATAAATGAAATAGAATACTTAACAAATGTTCTTTAGATTTGATGGTACTTATTGTGGACTCAATGAAAATAACAGTGGAGAAAATGTCGGATGAAATAGACCTTGTACGTGACAGTTTGCAGAGTAACGAGATGGAAGAAGTACACAGTAAAAAATCAGAGGAACTACAGAAATTGATAGGGACATTAAGACAAGAAGTTATGGCCAAGAAATCTAAGAAGTTGCAGCGGGACAACACAGATTATAAGGTGGGGTATGTTTACCCTTTGATGAACTCCAATCGGAAGCCAAAAAAGGCCAAAAAATAAGTGAATTTTGAAGATACTTCAGAAGATAGTAGCCATACAGACTCTAGCAGGTTCTCAAGAGATGTTTTTTTAGGGGAGGAGGTGGACGACAAGAAGAAAAAAAAGAGGGCCGCAGGACGAGGAAGAAATCGAGACCGCCCAATTCAAAGGAGAAAATAAACAACATTGCCCGTCAGAAGACTAAAGTAGATCTAGTGGTGAATATATCAGGGCAAACACTCTCTCAAGAATCTATAAATTTATTGAATAAGGGGTTATCCTTTGTCCCTACCGCTAGTTTTGATGTGTTTCAATTCCGAGTGGATTTTGAAGGCCTGATTCGGAAGTTGAATTTAAAGAATTTTTTTGCGTCCCACATAAGCGAAGAAGAACTACAGGGAGCAATGATGCAGGAAGGTTGTGAAGCACGTTGGATAAAATTGACGCTGAAATCTACCTGGTCTCCACCAGGTCCATTGCATCCAGCTCTCGTAGATTTTAAAGAATTTATTTATTTATTTATTTATTTATTTAATGTTTCTTTTATACCGCGCTATTTGAAATCAGTGTGGTTTACATGTAACACATTTGTCCAGTGCAGGCAGGTCTGCAAGGGACTTACAATGAACGGGGTTCTATATACAGGGTTAACAGGGTAACTATGTATACTTTGGCTATAGCAGGTTATAAGGCAGCTCAGCCTTATCTACAGGGTTAACAGCGTAACTATGTACATTCTATCTGGCTGTTGCAGGGTGTGTGGACAGTTTATTATTATCTACTCTTAGGGTCTTCTATTTATTTATTTAGACAGTTTTGTATACCGCCTTATCCTTCAATCAAAGCGGTCACAACACAATTGGGGGTTTACATTTAACACGCGGGGATATGAGACACATACACTAATACTTACAGGGAACATGGGCAATGGCGGGTTAAGTGGCTTGCCCAAGACCACAAGGAGCATCTGTGGGACTAGAAACCCCAGTCCTTCTGGCCCAAGGTTGCTGTCCTTTAGTGGGATTTGAACCCCCGACCTTCCGGCCTGAAGTACCTTGCCCCAACCAATAGGCTACTCCTCCCTTCTATACACAAAGTGGTAAATTTGATGGGGAGGGGCTCTCAAGGGCAGGGCTGGAGGTGTATGAGGTGTCCTCGCTGGGGGTACTGATCTGTGTCCTGGGTGTGACTGGCTGTGAGACGTCATCTGGTTCAGTATAATACTGGAGGAACAGATGGTGTTTCAGTGCCTTTCTGAATTGGGCAAGGTCATTGATGGCCCATATGGCCGGTGGCAGGGCATTCCAACAGGAGGGTGCATAGAAGGCGAAGGTTCTGTTTCTCGTGGACTGAGAGCACTTGGTGATCGCCTTCGGGAGTATAAGAGTATTGGTGGCAGCTGACCTCCTTACTCTGTTAAGGGGGGTGGTCTGGACGAGATTTGTGAGGGAGGTGGAGGAGCACTTGTTGATGGCCTTGTAGGTCATTGTTAAGATCTTAAAGGAGATCCTGCATTGTACCAGCAGCCAGTGCAATTGTTTCAGAACTGGGGTGATATGGTCCCTCCTGGATGCTCCATGCAGGATACTGGCAGCTACATTCATTGCAAGCTGTAGGGGGTTAAGCGTGCTTTTCGGGAGGCCGTACAGTATTGCTTTGGCATAGTCGAAGTGTGGCATTATTAGTGCTTGGAAGACTGTGCGGAAGTCTTCTGGCTCTAGCAACTGTCGCAGGTGGCAAAGCGTCTAGATTTTGTGGTAGATCGCCTTTACCATGTTGCCTATCTGGGCCTTCATGTTGAGATGTTGATCCAGCGTGACTCCTAGGTAACGTATCGTGGGCTTGCTGAGGAGCTCTGCATCGCGTACCTTTAGGGAGGAGGATGGAGTGAATGCGGGGTTCCTGGTGATGAAGAGAACCTCCATCTTCTTGAAATTTATTTTGAGCTTCTGCGTGTGCAGCCAATCTGTGACCGCATCGAAGCAGGTGACCAGCGGAGAGAGGTCTGGATGCTCCGTTGAGATTGGCATGTATAGCAAGACGTCGTCAGCATAGATCAGGTAATTGATGTTGAAGGATCGGATGAGATCACAGATGGGTTGCATGTAGACATTGAACAGTAGGGCTGAGAGTGAGGATCATTGTGGCACGCCTTTCTCTTGGGGGAAAGGTGTGGTTGTGGAGGGGCCGGAGCGGACATGCTGCCATCTGTCCATAAGGTATGATGCACACCAGGACAGTGTTGTGCCATGTACTCCCTTCTCTCTGAGGCGTGACAGGAGTAGTTTGTGGCTGATGGAATCGAAGGCAGCGGCAATGTCCATGAAGATCAGGGCGAAGCCCTGTCTAATGTTGTCCAATCCTATGGTTAGTGTACTGAATAGGATGGTCAGTAGCATCTCTATGCCGTGTGTCTCCCAGAATCCATGCTGGCAAGGGTCGAGGGGTGCATTGGTCTCAATGTGGTGTTGCAGTTGGCATTGGACGATCTTTTCAATAATTTTCACTAGGAGCGGGATGCTTGAGATCGGCCTATAGGAGTCCATCTTTGCAGGGTCCAGCTTGCTGTTTTTTAGTAGTGGTCTGATGGCTGTTTGTTTCAGACTTGGGGGGAAGGTCCCATTTGAGATTGATAGACCTATAAGTTTGGTTAGGAATGGGCTGAGGTCAGCACGTAGGGACTTTATCAAAGATGCTGGACAAGGGTCGTTAGGTGCTGTAGTGGTGTTTATGTTTGTGATGACGTCCTGGATGCCTTTTTCAGTTGGGGCCGAGAAGGTGGTGATGGTATTGTGGGCATTCTTTGAGGTTTGCGTCAGAGTGGGTGAAGGGGTCAGCTGGGGTGCATCATCTGGAGTATGGTTGTTTGTAGATAAGCTAGACTGACTTGCTTTGGCTACCAAGTGGTCTGCGTATTACTGTGGATCTGGGTGGCTTGATTGCCCAAGGGAGGGTTCTTTTGCCAGAGTTTTAACAAGGTTGAAAAGCTTGTGTGGTTTATTTAGGGAGCGTTGCAACCTGTCAGCATGAGATTGCCTCATTCTCGTTGCAACTGCTGAACGGTGTACTCCTAAATGATCAGTGTATGCCTTGTGGATCTTGGTTGATCTTGATCAACGCCAACATCTTTCGAGCTGTCTAAGGTGGAGGAGTGACTTCCGCAGCTCGTGGGAGTACCAAAGTGCATTCTTTCTCTTGCCTGGTGATCTGTTGATGGGTGGGTGGACTACAGCATCTAGACTTGAGTTCCATATGGAGATCATGTCCTCGAGGCTCTGTTCAGGTGGGTCCTGGAGAGGCCGTGCTCTATCCAGGATTTTTTCTTTGTTGAATTGACGGAAGCATTTTGATGATGTCGCTGCAGGTTCACATGATGACTGGGATCTAGTGAATTCGGGTCGCATTGGCATCTGGAATCTTATCAGGCAATGGTCGGACCATGGCACTAGGCTTACAAATAGGTCAAGCTTGTGCGTAGGATTGAGGGCCGTCTGTGGCGCGAAGATCAAATCAAGCGTGTTTCTCTTTATGTGGGTAGGGATGTCAACCATCTGAGCATATCCTAGCTCTTTGAGGGCCTCGATGAAGGCCTTGGTATGTGTGTCTTGGAGGGCAGGGAGGTTGAAGTCGCCCATCACTCAGTTTGAGGTGTGAGGGTTCAAGGGGTTGCAGGCGAGGTCGATTATTGTGGATAAATCATCAGGGAATGGGGAGGGTGCTCTGTAGAGCAAGTTGATGTTGCTGTGTTTATTAGCTATGGTGATGGAGTCGAGGTACGAGGTACTGCTGGAAGTGATCAGCTGGAATTGTAGATCCATCTTGGTTAGGATGAGTGCTCCGCCACCTTGTCTGCCGGCTCTGTGGCATGAATGGATAGAGAAGTTGGAAGGGACAAGCTGGTGGAGGAGAACAGTGTCTGAGGCAGACAGCCACGTCTCAGTGACGCATAGGATGTCTAGGTCGTAGGAGGAGAGCATGTCAGTCAAGGCTGGCCATTTCTTTCAGATCGATCGTGCATTTATGAGGGTGCACTTCAGGTCGCGGGGTGGGTGTGTTGTTACCGCTGGGGGGGTTTGGGCTGCTGGAGGGCGACATAGATGAGGTAAGGGTGTGGCATGCGCCCCGACCTACATGTTTGGTGGTTGGGAGGCTCATAGCACCTTCTCCATGAGCCATGAAGGATTGGGATGGGGTTGAGAGGGGAGATAAAAGCCAGGGTGTCATGTGCCAAGGCCAAGGAGTGGAGGAGTGGCCTAGTGGTTGGGGCAAGGTACTTCAGGCCGGAAGGTCGGGGGTTCAAACCCCACTAGAGGACAGCAACCTTGGGCCAGAAGGACTGGGGTTTCTAGTCCCACAGGTGCTCCTTGTGGTCTTGGGCAAGCCACTTAACCCTCCATAGCCCATGTTCCCTGTAAAATAGTTATCTCCAAGTTATAATGCCCCATTCAATGTAATTTCAGTTTGTTCAATGTAAACCGCACTGATGCAGAATAGCACGGTATATAGGAGAATGTAAATAAATAAATAAGGCTAAGATAAAGTAGCAGCTAACAAGGGCATAGGGGTATGGGGTTGCAATGGGTAGTAACATGGTGGTTAGGTGATTCAGGGGGGTTTCAGTTGCTCAGTACTGGCTCAGCTTAATGTATAGCTCTAACTGGGTTCAAACAAATAGTACAGGCTGGGTTCAAACAAATATTTAGTACAGACTCGGCTCAGTGTACCTCTCTGGCTGGGTTTAAACAAGTGACTATTGTAGGCTCATCTTAATGTACGATTCTAGCTTGGTGCAAGTAAATAATAAATGCTCTGGGTTGAAGTACACTTAGCGGGGTTCGAGACAATGGTACAGGTTCAGTTGATGATGCAACTCTCGATGGAAACACTAGTCACATATCAGGCGGCCGAGACAGTGAACAGGTCTGTGGGGATGGTCAATTAGCCTGTGTATCTGGTCAGAGATTGGGGTGTCAAAACTACTTTGGCAGCCAGTGGATATTAGTGAGGATTCAGAGAGTGGAAGGCGTTCTCACCAGGGTTCCGCAGGGTCTCAGGTTCTCACGTGGGTTCCGCAGGGAGAGATAATCTTCCGGAGTCAGTGGGGTGCTGTCCTCAAGTCGGCCTGTCTCTTCCGGGGTGGTGGTGGCTTCGTTGAGGTCCACGCCTAAGGGCCACACCAAAGGGCCCTCTGGCGAGGCCCTCAGGCACGGGTGTGCCCAATGGCGCTTATTTTAGTACTTGGTTTTAAAAGAACTACAATCTTTAGAAGGATGAAATATAAGGCATTTCACTACTCTGTCAAGACGGGAACATGAAGCATTAAGAGACCTGAAACAGAGAACTTATATTGTAATTCGAAAGGCTGACAAGGGGGGAGCGGTAGTAGTGTTAAGTAGGGAAGACTATCTATCAGAAGCATTGCGGCAGTTACAGGATCCAACAACATATAAAGTATTGGTAGAGGACCCAAAATGTTCTCTACAATCAGAAATTAAGGAACTTACTCAAATAGCCCTACATGATAAATTGATCACATGGAAAGAGTACAAGTATTTGAATGGTGACACCCACGATTGCAGAATTTTATATAGTTCCAAAAATACATAAAAATATGGAAAAACCTCCAGGTAGACCAATAGTTTCTACCAGAGGTACCATATTGGAACCTTTATCTACATTTTTGGATTCATACTTACGCCCACTATTACTAGACATCCCATCATACATAAAAGATACTACGCATTTTCTAAATATTTTAAATACTCAGGCACAATGGGCAACGCATGCAGCTATATTACTGGTCACCATGGATGTGACGTCTTTATACACAAGCATTCCTCAATTAGCAGTGTATCAAGTGATAGAGCAGGTTTTGCGCCAGTAAGGTGATCATTCAGAGACACAGATCACCTTTTTATTACAATTAGCTCAGTTAGCCATTTATCACAATTATTTTATTTTTGAAGGAGTTATTTACCAGCAGGTATCAGGAGTGGCAATGGGGCAACATGTGCCCCTCAATAGCAAATCTTTATATGGGCAAGTTTGAAGAACACTGCTTGTCTCAATCTCCAATGTGATTGTTTCCAATGTGATTTCTTGGAATCGATACATAGACGACATGTTCATGTTGTGGAGGGGTACGGAGGTTAAGTTAGCATTATTTTTACAGTGGATTAATCAGTGTGATCAGAATATACAATTTACATATACGTATCATAAAGAAACCTTGATCTATTTAGATGTAGTCGTCCATAGAGGGCAAGGGGAGTGGTTAACGTCAGTCTATCGAAAGACTATAGATCGTAACACATTTTTTCACTTTGCAAGTGCACACCCCCCCAAGATTGAAAGAGAGTCTTCCTTTCTCCCAATTTTTACGTTATAGGCGTAACTGCTCTGATGATAGTGAGTTTAAAAGGTTATCAAAATAATTATCTGACAACTTCAGTGAACAAGGGTACCCCAAAACAGTTGTGAAGCAAGCTTACTCTAGAGCCTTAATTTTAATTTGATCACTCGTTACTCTCCATTGAGTTCGGGCATCCAGAAACATGCTAATATTTTGGAAGGTATTCCTGGGGTAGTGGGCAAAAAGATATGATGTGTATGGCAATGGAATCAGAATTTAAAAAAACATCTTAGCCCAGCTGTATTGAAAACCCCGGCATCATTAGTTACTCCATCTGATATGATAAAGGGCCATAGAAAATGTGGCAGTTGTAATATATGTCATATTACTATGGAGATCGAAGTTTTTGTATATCAAAGGTCTGCTTATACATTAAGATGTGCGATTCCACTAATATAGTGTATGTTATTCAATGCCCCTGTGAATTAATTTATGTGGGTAAAACAAGTTGCCCCTTTAAAGTTAGGAAGGGTGAACATAGGAGTCGTTTGAAATGTAAGGTGAAGGAGGCACCCTTAGTCCAGCATTGTATGACCGAGGGGCACGTTTTTGAACAATTACAATGTTTTTGTATAGATCAGGTGGAATCAGGATCAGCTGGTAAAATGCAGGACCAATCTCTGCTTGTTAGAGAACAGAAATGGATATTTACTTTAAGATCAATGATACCGACAGGTCTTAATGCTAGCATAGATTGGTCGTCTTGTATATGAAGATCATTTGATATTATAAAGGGAGTAAGAGAGTAGTGTTAAATAGTATATGGGGTTTTTTGAAAGTGTAGAACATGTACATAGGTGTAATTTAGCTTTCAAAAAAATTTTTATGGCCAGGAATAGGTATGGGAGAGATCGACAGAAACGTGGGGAAGCAGGCATAGATCATTGAATACAGTCAGACCTCGGTTTTCGTGATTAATCCATTCGAAAAAGTCTGACTAAAACCAAATGTATGAAAACTGAAGCAATATTTCCCATAAGACATAATGTAAATCCAATTAATCAGTTCCAGACACCCAAAAATATTCACAAGAAATACATTTTATAGAGAATAACTATATTTTTACATACAGAAAACAATGAGAAATAAATATAAATGACTAATGAAATGGATAAATGAACATTTAACATCACTTTTACCTTTATTTAAGACTTGTTGGCATATGGATGATGGCGAGGAGGAGAGGTTATTGTTTGGAAGGGGAATCCCCCTCCATTATTTCTAGCCTATCACCCTAACATGGCTATTTCCTTATTTGCTATCTTTAGCTTTTATCTCTTAGCAGACATCATCCAAAACACATCAGCCTTATCACCTACACATAGCTACATCCCTATCCTTCATAGCTTGGGATGGAGAAACAGTAGCAGCTCCCATCATACTCAATCACACACACATCATATCAGGCAGTCGCACTTACTATACATTTCTATTAACAATTCCCTGAATCCGGAATCTAAGAATATCCCTCTCCAAGACAAATTAAAATGTGCTCTCATCAACTCACGATCAATCCGGAAAAAATGGCCAGCTGTCACAGATCTTATCACCACTCAGAACCTCGATATCCTCATGGTCACAGAAACCTGGCTATCAGACTCTGATACCGTCATCATGAATCAGCTCATTCCCCATGGCTATGTGATACACGCCTGTCATAGAAGCAACCGGAAAGGAGGAGGAGTCCTAATTCTCTCAAAAAGTAATCTCCAGCTCCAATTACTACCCTCAATGAGTATCCTGCACATGGACACAATATCTATCGCCAACAAATATATTAACATAAACCTTATTTACAGAGCTCCTTCTTCACCCCCAGATGACCTATCCAACATCATAGACCTTGCATGTAACCCTGGCAGTCCAAATAAACCTAACTGGCTGTTTGGAGATTTTAACCTCGCCTCAATGCAGCCTAACTACTCCGATATATTCCTTGACACCTTGAAAAGCCTTGGTTACACCCAGCTGGTGAACTCTCCAACTCATCTTAAGGGTAATGCCCTCGATCTCATCTTTGCCCCTCAGTCTGATTTAATTAAGGATATTTGCCTATCATCCACACCAGTCCCATGGTCAGACCATAATGTGATCTCATTCCAAATCCCATACCAGAATAACCAAACTTCAACCAACCAAGCAAAGTCAATCTCCATAGGACAAAAAACTCGTTTCAAATCCTTGGACAGAGATGATTTCCTCAACAATACCCTCCCAGCAATCCTTCAACCAGCGCACAACCTCGATGAGATGATCCATAGATGGAACTCCACTCTTGCCTCTTGTTCACAACTACCTTCAGACAAAAGGGAATCAGCATCCAACAAACAACCACGATATAGAAAACCAGCCCCTTGGTTCTCTGCTGAACTACGTACATCGCTTCAGCTCTTAAGAAGGCAAGAAAGAAAATGGCGCAAATCTCGCTCTACGTCTGACAAATCAGAGTATGAGAACACCCTGAAAGAACACCGTGAAAAAGTCTACAAAAAAATTAGAGAGCACCACACTGATACCCTTCTTAGATCATTGAATAAACCGCGAGACCTCTTTAGCATAGCTAAAGCACTAATCAAGACACCATCCATCAACGAAACAGTGTCTATCCAACCTCAGTCATTCGCTGAGTACTTACAATCTAAAGTGATAAAAACAAATCTTACGCAAAGCACTACACCATGCCTCCTCCTCCCCCAGATACTTCAACCACTGACAAAATTCACACCCCCTTCAGAGAAATACATTGCTGAAATTATTGCCAACCTCAACACCACTACTGCGCCAAATGATCCTTGTCCTTCACATTGGATAAGATCGATGCGTGGGGAACTTAGCCCAGCGCTAGTCTACATCATGGAACTCTCATTTTCAACGGGAACATTCCCTGAAATACTGAAACATACCTCCATACGACCTCTCTTGAAAAACAATAAACTTGACCCAGCAAAGACAGACTCATACCGCCCGATTTCAAGTATACCCTATCTAGCCAAACTCATAGAGAAGGTGGTTCAAATGCAACTACAACAACATATTGACATATCAGCCCCTCTTGACCCTTCCCAACATGGATTCCGTGAGTCACATGGTGTTGAGACTCTACTCACAGTTCTCATCAATACATTATCCAGAGGGATTGACAAAATTGAGAATGGATATGCGCTCATATTTCTTGACATAGCAGCGGCATTCGATTCTGTTAACCATGTACAACTTCTCGCCCGCCTACAGGAAAAGGGGATTCACGGCCTTGCCTTGAAATGGTGCAAATCCTATCTCATGAACCGCTCGCAACAAGTACGGATAGGTCCCTCAACATCGGAACCTTTCCAGCAGCAACAAGGAGTACCCCAAGGATCATCTCTGTCGGCTCTACTATTTAACATTTATATGCAGCCCATCTGTGATATCATCCATTCTTTTAACATCTCTAGCCTTATCTATGCGGATGATGTATTGATCTTCGCTCCAATTAAAATCAAGCAACCAAACCTTACTCCACTTATTGATTGCTTCAACGCAATTACTGATTGGCTCCTGTCCCAAAATCTTCGTATAAACTTTAAAAAAACTGAAGTCCTTTTCATAACCAGGAATAAAGACTTCTCCCCACCCACTTCACTAAAGGTCCGCGATGCTGAGCTCCCCTGCAAGCCGGTAATACGATATTTGGGGATTACAATGGACCAGCAACTTAACTTTAAAGAGCATATAAAGAATACCACTAAGTCCATTTACAACAAAATAAGGACTCTAAGACATTTAAGACCTCTACTTGCCCCCGACGACTTCAGAACAGTATTTCAAACACTAGTGATGCCACACTTTGATTACGCCAACATCATCCTACATGGACTCCCTAAGAGCTCTATAAATCCTCTTCAAATTGCAATGAACACAGCAGCCCGCGTTCTCTACGGCATCTCTAGAAAAGACCACATAACTCCCATACTTATGGAACTACATTGGTTGCCAGTACAATCCAGAATCATCTACAAGGCATTAATACTGACATTCAAAGCAATTAACTGGATATCTTCCACATCCCTATCATCACTCCTGATCAGTATACCCACTAACAGACTGAGGAGATCAACAACCAATAATACTCTATCTATACCACCTGAGTCCATCAAATGTACTCAAACAACAAGAAACAGAGCATTTACTCTATATGCTCCTAAGTGCTGGAATAATCTCCCACCCCATATAAGATCAATTACTGACCTCTCGCAATTCAGAAAGGCCATTAAACATCACCTGTTCTGCCTTCACTTTACCCACACTGACTCAGTCCATCCACTTCAAACACCTTTTATCACTCACACAGCATCTGACATACCAACAACATAACCCCACTGACTTAAAAGAATACACCATCAAGATCTTACATAGTCTCCATGAACACTTTACAATTCGATTACACAATATAGTTTAAATAACCTACATGTGTCTCTTATGTATATAGTTACCCTGTTACTTCCAAGTTAATATCCCTGTTTAATGTAAGCAAAAGATTTTGTTCTATTGCAAATGTTGTTACAATGTAAACCGCGCTGATTCTAAATAGCGCGGTATATAAGAATTTGTAATAAATAAAATAAATAAATAAGGACCTCAGGTATCAAGGCCCTATCCGGGGTTACTTCCCTTCTTTGTCTTTTACTGGCGCTAGGACCAGCTTGAGAGTCACTGGACCCCTGTCGTACAAAAAATCTGTCCAGAGAGGTCTGTTTCTGGCGTCTCTTTAAGATTTGCCTAAAATGGAACAAAGCATTGTCATTGAACATGTTGCAGACACGACTTGCAACAGCTTTGTTAGGGTGATATTTCTCCACAAAACTTTGCAACTTACTCCACTTTGCACACATGTCCTTAATCACTGAAGAAGGCACCTTCTCTCCTCTCTCTTCTTCCTCCTCCTCTGAAGCAATTTCCTCAGCTGCCATCTGTTGCTGTTCCAGTTGAAGGTCTTGCAGCTCTTCAGTGGTTAACTCTTCCCTGTGGTCCTCCACCAACTCTTCCACATCCTGGCCACTCACATCCAACCCCATGGACTTCGCCAAAGAAACAATAGATTGCAGAACAGGCGTAGGGTCATCAGGGTCAGCCTCAGACCCTTCAAAATTCTTCTCGAGGACACATTCTGGCCACAATTTTCTCCAAGCAGAGTTCAGCGTCCTGCCAGTTACTCCCTGCCAAGCCTTATCTATAAGGCTTATGCAATTGAGGATATTGAAGTGATTCCTCCAGAACTCTCTTGGGGTCAATTCAGTGTCCGAGGTCACTACAAAGCATCTTTGAAACAGTGCTTTGGTGTAGAGTTTTTTGAAGTTTGAAATGACCTGCTGGTCCATGGGCTGGATGAGAGGAGTGGTATTAGGGGGCAAGAACTTCACTGTGATGAAACTAAACTCCAACAATTGGTCTTCCAAGCCTGGAGGATAAGCAGGAGCATTGTCCATTATCAGGAGGCACTTGAGTGGCAATTGATTTTCCAGGAGGTATTTCTTCACACTCGGGCCAAACACTTCATTGACCCACTCAATGAAAATTTGCCTCATGACCCATGTTTTATTGTTAGCCTTCCACATCACACACAATTTAGTCTTGATGACATTGTTTTTCTTGAACACTCTGGGATTTTCAGAGTGATACACCAGTAAAGGCTTCACTTTGAAATCCCCACTAGCGTTACCACACAACAAAAGAGTTAACCTATCCTTCATAGGCTTGTGTCCTGCCAGTGCCTTTTCCTCCTGCATGATGTAGGTCCTCTTTGGCATTTTCTTCCAAAAGAGGCCTGTTTCATCACAATTGAAGATTTGTTGGGGGAGGAATCCTTCAGCCTCTACGTACTCCTTGAATTCATCAACAAATTCTTTGGCCCCACGTTTGTCCGAACTTGCAGCCTCGCCATGCCTTACCACACTGTGTATACCAGTTTGCTTCTTAAATTTGTCGAACTAGCCTCTGCTGGCCTTAAATCCTCTAATGCAACAGCCTTGCCTTTTCACAAATTATAGCCTCCGAAACACTATCTCCCGCTAACTGTTTTTCGTTGATCCACCCCAACAACAACTTCTCAACATCTTTGATTGTTTGCGATCTCTGTTTCGTTAGCGCATTTACGCCTTTCGCAACATCAGCTTCCTTGATTTTGTTTTTCTTCACCAGGATGGAACTGATCGTTGATGCGGACTTCCTGTACATCCTGGCGAGATCGGCCATGTGTACGCCACTTTCATACTTTGCTACAAGTTCTTTCTTGAATTCTATTGTGTTTCTCTCCTTCTTTATCATCAAAGGGCTGGCACTTGGAACTTTCTTTGGCCTCATGGTGGCTCATTTAGCAGTCGCACTCAATGAATGCACGGGGTGATGTTCACTCAACGAGAAACAAAGGCAGACTGAGTCACGAACGCATGGGATGCTTTTTGTGGGCGCTGGAAATGAGTGGCCGAGTCATGCAGGCAGGCGGACGAGTTTGGAACGGACCATTTTAAGATCACCACTCCCCTCAAAGTCTGTGTCAAGGCACAATGAGAACTTTTAGCAATTTATTTATTTATTTATTTATTTATTCAACAGTATTTCTAAACCGCCTTATCTTATTAATCAAGGTGGTATCACAGCAAACAATCGGGTAAAGTGAGTGTGTTAAACATGCAGTGAGGGAGAAATTTAGTTGAGTGTGTGTTGTATTGTGTGCTAGATTGGGTTGAGCTATGTACAAGGTGTGTTGTATTGTGTGCTAGAATGGTTTGAGCTATGTACAGTGTGGGCTATATACAGTCAATCAGGAAGAGAATCAAAATACAATCCCACTACTGGCCACAAGATGGTGGTCCAGATGTATTTTTTGCAGACAGATCGGTTAAGCTGCTTAGGAGAAGGGAGAAAGATCAGCCGCAGGGCACAATGATCAAGATGCAGATCTTCAGCCAGACACCCAGAGAGGAGATCGGGCACAGGAATTAAAAAAAAAAAAAAACAAGAAAAAAACCAAGAAGGATCCACAAAAAAAAGCCTCCAGTAAAGGCGCCAGCCACCGGAAACACCACTCTCCTGCTCAGGCAACTTGGAACGCAGAGCTGAGCATGCGTTCCAGAGCCATGTGGCAATGGCTGCAGAAGCACGGTCCCCTGAAGTCTCAGCCAGGCAGTAGAACAGCTTCTGTCACTTTTCTCACCTGCCCGATCGTCACAGGACAGCACACACACAGATACTGTACTGTAATCTGATCGCCGACTCTCTCCCCGCTTCCAATTCTGTCCCAAAAGCAGATTGCAAGCTGGAAAAAATGCTTGGCAGCAGCAGTACTGGCAAGTTTGAAAGACCCCTCAAAGTTTCGCCATCTTCAGGGAGTCCCCTAATTGAGCATCAAAAGCATCAGACCAGCCACACTCTCACTCCTTGATTCTTGCTACAGTACAGTAAGTACAGTAAGTACAGTACTGTATTTTTCAAGCTCAGGATCGCTGAAAGCAAAGAGGTCTCAATTGCAAAACCAAGTTAAGTACTGTACTGTGCGCCCCCCCCCCCCCCCCCGGTACGGATCATTTTAAATTGTAAGAAAACCGAGCGGATGTACGAGAACTGGGACAAAATCACAACAAAAAAAGCCATTGAAAACCGATGCTTATGAAAACTGGGGCATACGAAAACCGAGGTTTGACTATAATTGAGACAAACGGTTGCCCCTATTAGTCTTGGCAGCGAGTACGTTGCTTTTAGTGAGTACTATTAGAAGGTAGTTTGGTGAGTTTCCTAACACTGAAGAGGAACATAATATCATCAGGAGGGAGGGATTTCGAAGTCACCAATGGTAGAGCAGTTGAGAGTGCTTTAAAAGTAGAGCACTAATTCCTAACCCGCATGTGCGGCATTTTTCCGAAGCGATCTATATGTAAGTTTCATTTAATGGAGTCGCTGGAGTTGAGTTGATGTGAGGCATGTGCAGCATCCAGTTGGAGTTTAGTTGTTATGAAGCTATAGGGGTGATGAGGAGTAGAGTACCCGATGTTCAATACAAATAATGAGGTGGTTATGGACATGGGTTTTATTTTGTAGAGATTCAAAGTTGAGATCACAGTAGTTATTGATCCCCTGAAGAAACGATTGAAGTGAAACGCAATAGAGGCGCCAGGGGGAGGCATTGGGATCATAGAGCGGGACGCGAGAGGAGAGAAGAAATTCAAGCAGAAGTTAAGCGCTCGATTTTTACTGAATGTTGAGATATTAATACAGTTATGCGGTCATGAAGAAATGAAGCATGTATAATAGTGTCAGTAATTGGGCAATGTGTAATGACTTACAAGTTCTGTATGCTATCAGTCTTGGCTACAGTAATCTATAGTAGATATTGGAGGTCATTGATGATATTAGGCACCACTGTTAGACGTATTATAAGTCTGAAAATAAGTGCCAAAAAAGTATGAGACCTTCGTTAATAGTAGAACTAATCTAGCAAATAACCACCAGAGATAAATAATTGTGGTTAATAGTTTTTGCTTCTATGTTGGTAGAATTGAGCGTTTTTCATTTTTGAATTTTAGAGAAATGCTTTCAGCATCCACCACAGTTAACATGGTGGTGTTGCACCTAATGCACCATAGTTTCAGGGCTTTAGGTGCAAAACCCTAGCAACCTTTAGTAAAAGATTCCCTATGTATTCTAAAAATAGGTTATAGACACCTATATAGCCTTCAAACATAGACAGCCTGTTATAAAATAACTCTTGATCTGATGAATTTTAAGCATATTATTTGATTAAATTATAATCTTTCCTATTTGTAATAATGAATATATAAAAAAATTAATTGATTTATACAGAATAGTTAAGGTTGATGCTCAGAAAATCAATGTAGTCTGATGAAGCCCACTTTCCATTTTAAATAATGTAAAGCACTATACTATGTATTTAAAGGGATTTTCCTTAATACAATATATAAAAACATCTTGTTGATGTGGAAACACCTGCTCTGTGCAGTAAGGGAGAAGATGAATAAACAGGTAGGACAGGTTGAAGCAGATGTAATTTGAAAGCAGATTCCAGTTTATAAAAGACAATGAAAGGATAAGGGAAGGACTTTGGATGAAAGTACAATAGATTTTGCACCAGAAAGGTAGGAGAGAGAATATTTTTATACAC
Source organism: Ichthyophis bannanicus (assembly GCA_033557465.1). NCBI lineage: Eukaryota > Metazoa > Chordata > Amphibia > Gymnophiona > Ichthyophiidae > Ichthyophis > Ichthyophis bannanicus. Next base: position 267,826,417 of record CM066038.1, on the reverse strand, counting down.
TATTTAAACTTTATCATGCTTACACAAGAACCCTCAGTTCCAAAACACATTGACTATCAGATTTGTTGCTCCTTTTAAGATGAATATGTGTATATAATTAGCTAGCTAGAAATATACAGATTAATATAATGGATATGTATATACACATTTTAATATGTAACCAAATGATAGTCTTTAAGGCTTCAGAAATTAATGTTTATTCAAGAAGATAGAGTTGTGTCTTTATACTTTAAATTACAAAATGTGCTATATAAAATAATGAAGTTATTTTAAAACTTCCTTAGCTTTTTAAAATGTATCTGATTTGTTTGAGGATTCTGACCCTGGGACGTATGTTCCAGCTACACTTCTGGTTTCATGTGCGCTTGCCACTGATAAGGAATGGTTGCTGAAAATGTTCTTTAAAAAGAGACTGGATACTTTTTATGGTCTTTCTATTTCAATGTTCCCGGATATATCAAAGGAAATGCAGAAGAGGAGAAGGCTTTTTCTTCTTCATAAACCTGGGGTCATGCAGCTCGGGGTTCTGTCTTTCTAAGATTTCCCTGTAAATGCTTGGTGTTATATAAGTCGGTTAGATATGTTTTCTTTCAGCTGGCCGATCTTGCTACATTTGTTAATGCCAAGTTAAAGGATAAAGTTAAGTCTCAGGATGATAATGTCAATATTTCTCCTATTATTTAGCCTGTGTGCTCAGGGTTTGTCTTGTTTATCTTCTTAGTTTGGAATCTGTAAAGTTCTTTTCTTTAGTGGTGCTCGAGGTGCTCCTGCTTTGGGTACCATATGTTTTCTCTCTCTCCACCAAATGTGGACTACCAGGGATCTTTAGGTTTGTTTTTCCTATTTGTTCTTTCTCTCTTTTAAATTGTACCTATGTATCTCTGTTCATTCAAGAATTGTCTTGATATTTTTGTATAAATTCAATAAAATATAAAAAAACAACTTCCTTAGCTTAACAGTGCATATCTGTGAGAAATCATTGTATGGAGATTGATACTATGCTTCTAACTCTAAATTATGCACACTATTAATTGCATTGACTTGGATTGATTATAGGTTCTTATATTTTGCATCAATACTATGGGTAGAGTTTGGTACAGATTACATTGAATTTTCAAGGCATCATATTTAACAAATATAGATCTAGAGGTGTGTCAGAAAAATTCTATGTACAAGATAGTATGATGTTGGAATTATAGATACAGCACAGTAGGAATGTAAAAATAAAAAAAGAGAAGTTAACAAATAAGGGGGTATGTTTACTAAAACCCCGCTAATGTGCGGGCCGTGCTAGTGTGCGGGTGCCATATAAGGAGTGGGCGTTTCTTTCTGAAAAAGAAAAAACGTGATTTAAATATGTGCTAAGGTGCGCGGCGCCCATGTGCGCGCCGCACATTAGCGCATGAGAAAGCTGCACGGGAGGCATAAACTGCGCGCTGATGTGCAAGCAGAAGAGCAGAGCCACAGCACAATAGTTAAGACACTGACCAATGGTGCAGGGAACAGGGATTCAATCCCCCACAGTGCCCAATGAAGACAGCTGGCTGAGGCATTACTTTAGGAGCCAGTTCAATGTTGGGCGGCATAAGGCGGCGCGCTATTGCTTTAGGAGGCATTTTAATATTGGGAGGCATAAGACGGCATGCTGATGTACAAGCACTGGAACAGAACCACAGCACAATGGTTAAGACACTGACCAATGGTGCAGTGATCAGGGGTTCAATTCCCCACAGTGCCCAATGAACAAGGCTGGCTGAGGCATCATGAATTATGGGGAAGATTGGTTTAGGAGGCATTTTATTTTTATTTTCATTATCACTACTAGCAAATGCACTCTCAAAGCGTGTTAACATAAGGCGCCCCATAAGGCACATTTTAAAGTGCTCTGTCCGCCAAGGCACCCTAGAATGTTGCTTATAGGGCGCTTTATAGGGTGCCGTATGAGGTACCGCAAGGTCAGAGTACTGTTTTTGATGGCAGCACTGTGCAGTGTAAGGAATGAAAAGCATAAGTAGGTGCGCTGACATGCAAGGAGGAGCAGCAGTGGAGCACAATGGTAAAGGCACTGACTGCTGATACAGGTGTCATGAGTTTGCTCCCCAGGGTGCCTAATACATAAGGCTGGCTGAGGCATCAGCTTTGCAATGTATGTTTTGTTTCCTGCAGCACTTTATTTTTATTTTATTAATTGCTGCCAGCAAACATGCCCTCACGTGCCGTAATTGAAAATGCCGTATAAGGCACCCTATAAGGCACTCCATAGGGCACATTATAAAGTGCACTGTCCGCCACGGCACCCTAAAATGTTCCCTACAGGGCATCCTATAAGTTGCGTCACAGGATAATGTATAGTGCACCTTATATGGACGGGAACCATAAGGTGCCCTATAGAGCGCCCTATAAAGTGCCCTCAGAGGCACCTTATGGGTACAGTACGCTGAGGGTGTTTTGCTGGCAGCAAAAATGTACATTAAAAAGAGATAATGCTTTGGCCAGCCCTATCAAAGAACCCAACTGTGGGTTTGAACCCATGACCACTGGATGCACAGGCAGTGAAATACCCATTGGGCTACAGCTCTATAGCTGCTAGCAAGCCTCTGGCTGGCTGCAGAGAGCCTGCACGTCACCACACAGACAGTCTGCTGTGGTCACCAGGATAGGGTTAGCCCACCCATACCCATGATGCACTGCACATGCAAATCAGCTGTCCACAGATAAACACAAGATGGGGTATGCACCCCCACTGCACCTCGGCCTGGTAGGGGGAAGTGACCATGTGCACCCCCCACAGCATCTCGGCCTGGTAGGGGGTACAGACCATGTGTTTTACTGGCACAGAGTAGCTAAACACCGTCACATTGTGCGGGTACTGTGCTCACCCTGAGGGTGCGGTGAGGCGCCCAGCACCAGGTCCACAGCACTTTCCATTGCTGAAAAAGGCCATGATGCAGGTACAAAGCAGTGTTAATGTGTGAGATAGGTAGTTTCTGCAGAGACACCTTGGATATATCTGTCTGTCTCAGTCAGGTGTTGCCCCTATGGAACCCTAGGAGGATTACCACCACCCTCCTCCTCCAGGGCTGAGGGTGTCAAACAGGGTCTCCCATCAACAGATCCTCATTCTACCTCCCTGCAATGGTGGCAGTAGAGAGGACCATCAACCCCAGTCCTGCTGGGGAAAAGACACCCTTCAAGGCAGTCAATGCAGCTCTGTACATAACCATAACACAATAGCAGACAGACATTAGGCCTGTATATGTTAAGCTGCACCCCACCACTATCTGATATTCTCCTGCAGCAAGCCTTCAGCCGCTGCACCCTGCAAAGCGCTCCATCAAGACACATACCAGATACAAACAGTCTGCTAGCTAGTCCATAGTGCATTTTTCTGGTGGAAATGCATGCACCCAGAACTGAGATTGCAGCACACACAAGCAGATAAGTCAGTGACTGGGCCCCAAAAGAAAACCCATAAATATCACATGAAAGAAATGCTATATAGTACTAAGGGGGTGCCTAGCCATGCTGTCATCACTGCACAGTCAGGGTGAGAGTGATCTCCCAGCAGGACATACTGAGGTCACCCTGTCTGTGTAGGTGGTGGCCGGGCACTAAAATGTCCCAGTCAGTGCCCTATGCCCTGTGCAGATGCACCCTGGCCAGGCCACCCTGTCCGGGCTATACCCATGGTACCTTGCTCCTCATTATGCATACTGGCAGGCCAATACTGGCAACAGTGCTGGCAGTGTGGGCTGTGGAAGGTGTTTGCCGCCACCACACACTGTATAGACCAGGGGTAGGGAACCCTGGTCCTGGAGAGCCGCAGACCAGTCAGGTTTTCGGGATATCCCTAATGAATATGCATGAGATATATATGCATTAGAGATATCCTGCCAACCTGACTGGTTTGTGGCCCTCCAGGGCTGGATTTGGAGACCCCTGCCTTACACCTCTGTCATTTAAGATTGTGAGTGGGCAAGGTGCAGATGTCCTAGACATCGAAAGGGTATATAGAATGTATCACATTCCTCCTCGATTCTCACCACCAACAAAAAGTTGTCTAATAGACAATATTTTGGTGGTGGTGAGAAGTGAAGCACCTTCAATTACGGCATGTGAGGGCATGTTTGCTGGCAGCAATTAATAAAATACAAATAAAGTACTGCAGGAAACAATACGTACATTGCAAAGCTGATGCCTCTGCCAGCCTTACATATTAGGCACACTGGGGAGCAAACTCATGACCCTTGTATCAGCAGTCAGTGCCTTAACCATTGTGCTACACTGCTGTTCCTCTTTGCATGTCAGCGCACTGGACCGTGGGTTTTAACATGGTATCCACAATGACGCCTAAATCTTTTTCCTGGGTGGTGGTTCCTAATGTGGAACCTTGCATTGTGTAACCAAAGTTTGGGTTGTTCTTCCCTAGGTGCATAACCTTGCACTTGTCCACATTAAATTTCATCTGCCATTTTGATGTCCAGTCTTCCAATTTATCAAGATCCTCTTGCAATTTTCCACAATCCTCTTGTATTTTAACAACTTTAAATAGTTTTGTGTCATCTGCAAATTTGATAACTTCACTCGTTATTCCACTTTCCAGGTCATTTATGAATATGTCAAAAAGCAGCGGACCCAGCACAGATCCCTGGGGTACACCACTATTCACCTTTCTCCATTGGGAAAATTGGCCATTTAGCCCAAACCTCTGCTTTCTATCTTTTAACCAGTTCCTGATCCACAATAGTACACTGCCTCCTATCCTATGACTCTTTAGTTTTGCCAAAAGTCTCTCATGAGACTTTGTAGCTTCTTATATGCATGTAAACATACCATCCCACTTCATGTAGCTTCTTATATGCATGTAAACATACCATCCCATAACCCCCATATACCCATACTCACCTGGCACAGACACTTTCTATACACATAAGACATATATTCCTACATACCTCCAGTGCCACTGGTCCCCACACCTGCCTTTCCTACACATTCCGTCATCTGAACCCACAACACATATAATCTTCTACCTAACATACCCACCATGCATACATCCTCAAACAGAAACATCTTGCACCTTTTTATATGGATAGTATCAAGCCCATTATTATCCATATATGAAGGTACTGGATTTGGGGTAGGGTGCGGGCAAGCTAAAATAATTATCCAGATGAAGATGTGATGTCATGGAACAAGCTAGCTGCACAGGAAAGGTGTTTCTTCCAGGTGGTCATTAATGAAAGACTTTGACAAGGTCCCTCATCAGAGACTTTTGGCAAAACTAAAGAGTCATGGGATAGGAGGCAGTGTACTATTGTGGATCAGGAACTGGTTAAAAGATAGAAAGCAGAGGGTAGGGCTAAATGGCCAATTTTCCCAATGGAGAAAGGTGAATAGTGGTGTACCCCAGGGATCTGTGCTGGGTCTGCTGCTTTTTGACATATTCATAAATGACCTGGAAAGTGGAATAACAAGTGAGGTTATCAAATTTGCAGATGACACAAAACTATTTAAAGTTGTTAAAACCCAAGAGGATTGTGAAAAATTGCAAGAGGATCTTGATAAATTGGAAGACTGGGCATCAAAATGGCAGATGAAATTTAATGTGGACAAGTGCAAGGTTATTCACCTAGGGAAGAACAACCCAAACTATGGTTACACAATGCAAGGTTCCACATTAGGAACCACCACCCAGGAAAAAGATTTAGGCGTCATTGTGGATACCATGTTAAAACCCTCGGCCCAGTGTGCAGCGGCGGCCAAGAGAGCAAATAGAATGCTAGGTATGATAAGGAAAGGAATGGAAAATAAAACAAAAGATATTATAATGCCTCTATATCGTTCCATGGTGAGACCACACCTTGAATATTGTGTGCAATTTTGGTCGCCGTATCTTAAAAAGGATATAGCGATTTTAGAAAAGGTACAGAGAAGAGCCAGCAAAATGGTAAAGGGGATGGAAGGATACTCCTATGAAGAAAGGCTAAAAAGGTTAGGGCTCTTTAACCTGGAAAAGAGATGGCTGAGGGGAGATATGATAGAAGTCTATAAATTAATGAACAGAGTGGAACGGGTAAACGTAGATCGATTGTTTACCTTATCAGAATATAGAAAGACTAGGGGACATGCAATGAAGCTACAGGGTAAACTATTTAAGACTAATAAAAGAAAATATTTTTTCACTCAACGTGTAATCAAACTCTGGAATTTGTTACCGGAGGATGTAGTAAAGGCTGTTAGTGTAGCTGGGTTTAAAAAAGGTTTGGACAAGTTCCTGGAGGAAAGGTCCATAAACCATTATTAAGAAGTGACCGAAGATATCAATGCTTGACCCAGTACAAGCATTGTGGAACTTGTGTCTCTTGGGGAAACTGCTAGGTACATGTGACCTAGATTGGCCACTGTTGGAAACAGAATACTGGGCTTGATGGACCTTGGTCTGACCCAGTATGGCATATCTTATGTTCTTATGATTTACATTTCCCCTCCTAAAGTGATAGCTGGCTGTTAGATAGTGACATTAAACAATTTTGCAAAAAGCTTGAGGCATTTACATACTTGGTGGAGATTAGCAAGGGCAACAGTGGCAAAGTGCAAGTGAACCACAGAAGGGAAAGATGGCAGAGGAGAGCTTGGACTTAGAAAGCAAGACCGGAGTTGAGGGCCATAAGACTAATACGTTCTTACTCACTGAAAAATGTACCAATAGCTGGTTGAAATCAAAGCTGAAATTGGGATTGTGAAAGCAGAGATTATGGAAGCAGCGAGATTGACAATGGACATGGATGAGCTGGATAGAAGAGTGAAGAAGTTTGAAGACTGCATGGCAACATAGGAGGAAGAGGTCATACAGAAATACCAAATCTGGCAGATTTGCCATTGGATTTCCAGAAAGCGCAGTCTGATAAAATCGAGGACCTGGAGAACAGGTCCCAGAGAAATAATCTCCTAATCCAGAGTGTCCTAGAGACTGAAGCATTTACTAATTGTGCAGAAGATGTACAGAACATATGCAGTTGTATAGGACTTACTGGACAAGACCTGACTAGTGTCAGGCAGTTTTAGGACATAAATTTGTATAGAGCCCATAGAATCCTGGGACTGAATAGATAAAATAATCCCAAGATATTATTGCTTGTCTCTACAACTACAGGCTTAAAGAGCAGGTGATGACACCTGCAAGACAAAAAGGTCAACTGGTCTGGAAAGGTCATAAGGTAGAGATTTTTCAGCACCTTTCAGCTTTACATTACAAAGATACAAGGATATGAGAGAGGTGGGTCAATATCTTAAACAGAAAGCATTAGATAACAGTGGACGCTCCCATTTGCTATGCTTTTGCTACGCTTTTGTTTCTCGTTTGAAATTTTGTTTTCCAGATGTACTGTTGTCCTATACAGTCCTTCCTAATTGTCTCTATGATTCATCTTTCTTGCAGGTGTCATCACCTGCTCTTTAAACCTACATTTGTGAAGTCAAGCAATAATATCTCAGGGTTAGCTATATTATTATTGTTTTAGCCATAGTCACTTTTTACCTTTGTAAACAGTTGGCCAAGCAAATCAGCACCAAACTAGGTAAAAATGGAACCTCATTCCAGAAGAAGGCAGTCAACTTTTGCAATGCTCCAGGGGCTTGATGGATGGTTCAGAAAGTGGCAAGAAAAGAAAGCAAGATGATGAACCCATGGCTTGAAGATGCATGACATCTACAAGCAGGGTGTTAATATTCACTGCAAACTATACCAGTCAGACTTTGATGTGTTTGCAAGTTGGAATATAGGCTAATCTAGCATTTTAAAGTGTGAATTATAAGCTTGGCATGAATGACAGGGTGTATGGAATGGGGGGGGGTGTCGAGTGCAGCAAGATTGAGTGGCTATTTGGTCTTTGATCTACCAATTCCTGAGTTATTGGGAGGGGGGTAATGGAGTATGGGCTGGAAAATAACAGAGGCGGTATAAAAAGAGAGCCAAAGTGATATATGGGAATGCATGGAGAGGAAATGTGACAAAGTAGGTGATAGTTATCCTGAAGGGAGAACTGTTAAAGACAATTACCCTGAATGTGAAGAATTTCAACTCTTCATTTAAGTGGTAAAAGCTTTATAAGGAAATGGAGTATCTGAGAGTGGATGTATGTATAATCAAGAGATGCACTTGCATATAAAAGATGAGAGACTTATCTGAAATAAAAATGTATATCTTGAAATACCTCACTACCAACTAAAAAGATAACAGGAAGAGGGAAGTGGAGATACTTATCTTGCAGGGGGTAAGGACTGAGGAGCTGCAGATAGTTAAGAACAAAGGGGGAAGATATTTAGGGGTATGTTTACTAAACTGTCTTAATGTGCGCTCTGCCACGTTATTGTGTGATAAAGTACCTTATCGCGCAATAATGGTGCTTTATTGGGCGCAGAGGTACCTTAGCGCGCGATAATGCGCGTGGCGGTGCAAATGAGCGCTGAAGGTGGAGAAAGGCTCCCGGAGGGCGGAGTAAGGCTTCCCAGGGGCGGAGAGAGAGGGTCAATGGGCGGAGAATGGGAGGGGAGAGGCTCCCTGCACACTAACACTGTGAAATTCGAGGCTCAAAACTAACGCCAGTGAAACGCTGGCGTTAGAGCTGATTTAAAGGGAAAAGAAAACATTTCCGTCAGCAATGTACAGCAAAACCAGGGAAACCTACAAAAAGTGATAAGTGTGATACATATGCACAGACCAAAAGGGCAAATAAACAGTGAAAATGACCAGCAGAAAATGTAATAAAAACATAACCACGCTGGCCAGTAGTGATTTTAATGGGAAACATCAAAAAACACACCCGAGAAAGCTCCAAAGGAAAGATTTGAATTTTGGAAGGGTCTATGCTCCATCCCCATACAAGGTGAATGAGCCCACAGTGAAATTGCGCTGAGCAGGGTTTTCCCTCTCCATTGGGCAGGTTTCCTATGGCGTGCACATGTTCCGTAACAGCAGGGTGGGCATGTTGGAACGGGCAACTGGACAGATGCTTGAAAAGGGGACACAGAGGGCTGCAGGCGGCACATGCTGTGGTGCAGCTGGGCCACAGTGCGGACTAGGGTGATGCCTAGGTGGCCCATAGGAATGCTGAAACAGTAGTGAAGCCAGACAGCAACTGATGAGGGCCCAACATGGGCACGAGTGTGCTTCCCACAGTGTCACAGGGGATAGTACCCAGCAGGTACCCCCAAGGGCACAGGACATTGGCAGGCGGTGCTGGGGGGAAGCGTGGACAGCTATGCAGGCACCCCTTCCCCAGAACCCGCACCATAGGCAGCCACCTACCCACATACTTGATGGCCTGAGACTGCGCTCCACCAGCAGAAGGGCATGTCAGCAGGGTGGCAGAGGGGTACTGGTGGTGGAGGGGGCAGTGGCAGCTGCCCAGAGCAGACTGTGGCTTAGCCCTGTGTAGGTGGGTGCCATGCACTACAACAGACAGGCCCTGTATGATGAACAGTCATGGTATTCCCAGGGAATGCACTGTCTCTGTGGCAACACAGTGGTGCAGTGCACACAGCCAGTGTGTTCAGGAGCAGAAGGTCACAGGTTCAAGTTGCAGCTGTGGTTCTTGACAACCCAGTCCCCATATCTTACCCACTACTAAAACATGCTAATACAGACAGAACCTTTATTGCAGATTTATTTCTTATATACCGCCTTTCATGATATCAAGGCAGTTTACATTAAACAAACTGAAATTGCATTATAACTTAGAGATAACTATTTTACAGGGAACATGGGCTATGGAGGATTAAGTGGCTTGCCCAAGACCAAAAGGAGCACCTGTAGGACTAGAAACCCCAGTCCTTCCAGCCCAAGATTGCTGTCCTTTAGTGGGACTTGAACCACTGACCTTCTGGCCTAAAGTACCTTGCCCCAACCACTAGGCCACTACTCTACTCCAATTGCAGGTGATGTAGACATGCCCAAAACACCTACATTTTACCCTACAGAGCATAGACACCATAAACATGCACATTACCTAGAGCAGAGTCTCCCAAATGCAGTCCTGGAGGGCCAAACACCATTCAGATTCCATGCTGCCTCTAATAAATATGGCTGTGCTGCATTTTTATGCACCGCCCCCATGGTATGCAGATCTATCTCATGCATATTCATTAGGGACAGCATGAAAACCCGAACAGTGTTTGGCCCTCCAGAACTGGAGTTGGGAACCTCTGTCCTAGAGCAGCGGCCAACAGTGGCAGACACACCTGCACCCATAGGCTCCATTATCCGAAGCCTCCTGGAGAGGCAGGATGTTGGGCCCTGCATGCATCTCCCCATACTAGCACTTGCATACCTTAGCAATGCCACCCTAAACCTGGGAATATGGTACACATCTATCAAAAGGTTGCTATGATAACTGGTAGATAGCAATTCCTACGTTAAGCACAATTGGCTGATTGAGCTGCATCATAGCAACCTTTCTGATGTCTGTGGAGTGTGCCTCAGGTCTGGTGTCTGACAGAGTGACCCCAATAGTATTGCGTACCATAGCCATGCCTGCACTGTTCCCAGGACTGGTGTGGTGGCCTGGGCTGCCAAACACCTCTATAGTTGCACAATGCTGGCATAGGTGTGTGGAGTGTGTGCCTGTCTATCCAGTGTGTGGATAGACAGACACACCCTCCACAGCCCACACTGCTAGCACTGTTGCCAGTATTGGCCTGCCAATGTGCATAATGAGGAGCAAGGTACTGTGGGAATAGCCTGGATAGGGTGGCCTGGCCTGGCTTGGCTGCATCTGCACAGGGCATAGGGCAATGGCTCGGACATTGTAGTGCCTGGCCACCACCTGTATGGACAGGGTAGCCACAGCATGTCCTGCTGGGAGGTCACTCTCACCCTGACTGAGCAGTGACCACGGCATGGCTAGGTTCCCCCATAGTGCTGCATAGGATTTCTTTTATGTGATATTTGTGGATTTTTTGGGGGGGCCCAATCACTCACTTATCTGCTTGGTGTGTAGACTGACATCCCAGTTCTGGGTACATGCATCTTCTCCAGGATCATGCACTATGGACTGGCTAGCAGACACTCTGCAGCTAGTATGTATCTTGCTGCAACGCCTTGCAGGATACAGCGGCTGGAGGCTTGCTGCTGGAGAATGTCAGATAGTGGTGGGGGGAAGCTGAGCATTTCTAGGCCCTACTGTCTGTCTGCTATTGCTTTATGGATGTGTACAGATCTGCCTTGACTGTCCTGTAGGGTGTCTGTTTCCCCAGCAGGGCTAGGGTTGATGGTCCCCTCTACTGCCACCCTTGCAGGGAGGTAGAATCTTGATCTGTTGGTGGGAGATCCTGTTTCCCACCCTGAGCCCTGGTGGGGTGGTGGTACATAATCTGCCTATGGGTGCGGTCCCCACCCCCACTTCTGGGTGCATCATAGCCCATAGGGCTAGACATGGCTGAGAAATACAGATGGACACAGATGCATGTTAGGTATGTGCAAGAACTACCTACCACACACAGAAGCACTGATGGGGACCTTCAGTATAGCATAGATCAGCCATGCAAGGTGCTATGGACCTGGTGCTGGGCGCCCCACCTCACCCTCAGGGTGAGCACAGTACCCGCACAATGTGACGGTCTGTAGCTACTCTGTGCCAGTAACACACACGGTCAGTACCCCCTACCAGGCTGAGGTGCTGTGGGGGTGCACACGGTCAGTTCCCCCTACCAGGCCGAGGTGCTGTGGGGATGCTGATTTGCATGTGCAGTGCATCATGGGTATGGGTGGGTTAACCCTATCCTGGTAACCGCAGCAGACAGTTTGTGTGGTGACCTGCAGTCCTTCTGTAGCCAGCCAGGGGTTTGTTGGTAGCTGTAGCCCACTGGTTACTTCACTGCTTGTGGAGCCAAAGTCATGTGTTCAAACCCACAGTGGGGTTATTTGATAGGGCTGTCCAAGTCATTGTCTATTTTTAATGTACATTAGTACTGCCAGCAAAAACACCCTCAGAGTACTGTAGCCATAAGGTGCTTCATAAGGCACTCTATAAAGCACCTTCTACAGTGCCTTATAAGGTGTCCTATAAAGCTCCTTATGAGGTGCCTTATAAGGTGTCCTATAAAGTGCCTTATAGTGTGCCCCACTGGGGACATTATAGGGTACCTTGGCAGACAGTGCACTTTATAATGTGCCCTATGGAGTGCCTTATAGAGTGCCTTATGCGACACCTTTGGTTACGGCATGTGAGGGTGTGTTTGCTGGCAGCACTAATTAAAATATGCATAACATGCCTCAAAAAGCAATACTTACACATAACAGCTAATGCCTCAGTCAGCCATATGCATTAGGCACTCTGGGGGATCAAACTCATGACCCCAGTACCACCAATCAGTGTATTAACCATTGTGCTACACCTCTGTTTCTGTGTTGGCATGTCTGCGTGCCTACTTAAGATTACCTCACGTTAATGTGCTTAGCGGCATCTCGCCCGATAATGTGCGCAGCGCAAGTTATCGCGCGATAATCCCGTTTTGCTACATTAAGACCGAAACGCCCACTCCTTTTATGGCAGCCTGCACACTATCGCCGGGCGCACATTAAGACGGTTTAGTAAACATACCTCTTAATATTAACCCTTTATCACACACGTTAAATTACTGACGACTTTGCACACCTGGGGTCAAATTAATCCCTTCAATAAATGACCAGAAACCGTGAACAATTTCATCCACATAGGATTGGTATTTTAATGCATTTATTAAAAACAGTTATCAATTATTGCTGTTTACAAATGGTCAGTGTTTTTGATATAAAAACTATTAACTTCAGTTTATCACTTAATTGTAATTAAGTCTCGGCACCCCTAGTATAATTATCTATCTAGGCTTCTTTTAGTCAGCACATTCATTGCATAACAGCTATCAATGTTCTGGGCATATGGCTATACCACATCGCTTGCAGTATTTTGATTTTTTCTTATCTGATGATCTGGTGCAAAGCTTGCAGCGCGATCTTGTCCCTCTGGATTCACAGCCTGTAGGACCAGGTAAGCTGAATCCAAGTAGTTGCATGCAGATCCGTACCCCTTTCTGAAGTGTTCTTGGGTTCTGCAATCGCAATGTCTGCTGTGGCAGAACTAACTCTTTTGCCAGTTCTGTTAGGAACAGTCGCCATTTGTGGGGCACCTGTTTGCCATTTGGGTTTTTGCTGCACCCAAATTATGTAAGCTGCCACACCAGCGACATCGAACATGTTCATCAGCAGGCAGAACGGCCATCTTCTAGTGCCACGGTTACATGTATATATATGCACAAGCTTGTCCAGATTGTCTACTCCAGATTTAGTAGCATTATAGTGAAGAATCATCTCAAGCTTCTTTTCATTCTTGTAGTCTATCGCCTTGTCATGATGCATGCTGCTCAAAACAATGACCGTTTTGTTTTTCTTTGGAACATAACTCACTAGTGTGATCTCTTTGCAAAAAAGAAACTGTGATGAAAACAGTTCCTTGTTCCACGAAATCAGCAGTTCACCTGGTATGTCCCTTTTGTTTTTTCTCATGGTGCCAACAACTGTAGTGTGTTGGATCAGAAGATCTTCAGCCAGTCCTACATCAGTAAAGAAATTATCACATGTAACATTGCGGCCAGTTTTCCACCGATGTCTAGTCAATCTTTTTACTACTTCTACTTCTTTCTTCAGTTTGACCGCTGCTCCTGGTTGCTTCCCCAGATAAACTTCTCCTTTCGGTGGATAGCTGGTCTCTGCATCGCAGTTCCAGAATATCTTTATTCCATACTTTCCTGGCTTTGTGGGAATGTATTGTCAAAAGCCGCACTTGCCTCTGAAGCTGACCAGTTGCTCATCAACTGTCATATCCATTCCAGGTAAGTACATGTAGATTGTAGATTTTACCTGATTTCTTCTGTTTATAAAATCCTGAGTTAATTTTTCTTTTCTTGCTTGGTTGTGGATTATCATCATCATCATCAGATGATGCACTGTCTTCATTCTCCGCAGTATCACCTGCCAGGTACTGTGCTTCATGTCCCTCAATTTGATCGTCATAGTCCTAGTTTGTTCAACATTGTCTGGCTCACCATCAGAGTCTTCACCTTTCATTCCTGTTTCATCTTTTGATGATTCATTTTCAAGTTCAGCTAATACTGCCTGAAGTACAACAGCCTGGCTTGTTAGACGACGAGGATGACTACTACTCATTTCATTCAGAATTCTTGGAACAATAAAATAACTGAAATCATAATAAATAACTGTTATTACCAATCAAATATATCTCAGAAAAAAGAAACAATGTTGGCGGCAAAGTGCCATTACTTCTATAACAGAAATGAATAGGTCCATACAAGCACATGCCTGGTATGAACTCAAACGCTGAAAAATGTCGCCTTAATTTCACATGAAGATCACAGTAGCCTACAGATGAAATAGCCTAGCAATGCCAAATTAACAATAATAACTACAACATGAACCTGAAACAGGAATTCTGACAACACTGGTTTCGCTAAGCTGGGGTCAATTTGACCCCAGGTGTGTATAATAGGTATATACACCATAAAAATGTTAACATAAAATTACTGTTCCGATTAAATGATAACACTCTATGGGAAATTCAATGGCTGTCAATATTGAGAAGCTACTGGAAGTTTTAAGTCATGGCTGAAATAAATAAGTAAGTAATTTGACGTTACAAAAGGCTTGGAGTCAAAATGACCTCACATGTGTGGTGAAGGGTTAAAAGTTAAAATAAACCAGGAAGTCTTCATTTTGGTTAATCTATATCCCAAATGAGCCAAAATGGAATTTCTTTTTAAGGTCAATCATTTTATTATTTTTAAAAGAAAAAAATAAGATAACAAATAAACAATAATCAATAACATCCAATCAGTTAAAGCAGGTAGATCAGGGTAGTCCAAAAAAGAAGGAATTTATAACATGTCTCCATAAACTCATAACATAGACATTTGCATTCGCCATCCATTTGCCCACTTCAAGATCATGTACCCGTCCAACACTGAAATAACACTCCATTGGAGAGGTGCTTGGCAAAATATTGGCGGCAGCTTTAATTAAACATCCCACTATTCAATAATAACATCACAGCAATTGACATCAGTTTCCCCACAGGGGGCAGGATACAGTTGTACAGGTTCCTTCACAGAGGCAGGAAGGCTCCACACCAGTTTCACTTTTACTTAAACTGAATATTGCTAGCACAGCCACGATTCTCTAAGAGGCAAGACCCATGGCTGCCATCGAAAGGAGAGGGTGAGCCTATGGGGGAAGTTGGGGCTGGAAGGGCTTACACGGGGAGGGGGGGGAGGAGGGGGCTGGAAGGGAACTGAGGTCTGCAACGGAGCTGACATGGGAGTAGAGGGGGCTGGAAGGGAACAAACATGAGGGGATGGTGGGGTCTGCAATGGGGTGGATATGAGGAAGAGAGGGCTAGAAGGGAGCTGACATGGGTGAGGAGGGTGCTGGAAGGGAACTGACATGAGGAGAAGGTGGGCTCTGCAACAGTGCTGACATGGGGGGAGAAGGGGGCTGGAAAGGAACTGACACATGGAAGGTGGGGTTTGCAAGGGAGCTGACATGGGGGAATGTGGGGGCTGAAAGGGGGCTGACACAGGGGAGGAGGGGACTGCAATGGAGCTGACACAGGGGAAGGTGGGGCTGGAAGGAGGCTGACATGGGGGAAGGTGGGGTCTGCAATGGGGCTGAAAGGAGTGAGGAGGGGACTGGAAGGGAGCTGATATGGGGGAGGAGGGGTCTGGAAGGGAACTGACAGAGGGAAGTTGGGGTCTGCAAGGAAACTGACATGGGGAAGGTGGACATGGAAGGGGCTGACATGGGGGAAGAGGAGGGGGCTGGACAGGAGCTGATACCCGGGGATAGTACTGGAGGGGGGCCGGAAGTGTGATGACATTAGGGAAGGGAGGAGAGGGATGGAAGGGAGCTGATACCTGGGGATGGGACTAAAAGGAAGCTGACACTTGGGGATGGGACTGGTAGGTGGCTGGGCAATGGGTGTGGGAGCTGGAAGGGATGAGGCACTGGTACTTGGATGGTATTTGCATTAGAAGGGGCTGGACAGTGGGGAAGGAGGGGGACTAGAAAGGAATGGACACCACTAGCAGTCTTGGGAATCCAAGAGGGTTGAAACTGGAAGGTACTGGGAGGGGAAGACTGGAAAAGGGTGCTGATACTGGGGAGGGTGACTAGGACTGGAAATAGGCTGATAGAAGGAAGTGAAGAAAACAAAAGAAGAGACAAGAAGTGGCAGACGGACTATAGAAAGAGAGTTAAGAGAAGAGAGGAAAGTAGAAGCCTTAGATCAGGACCAGCATGATCAGAGAATAAAATGGTTAGACAACAAAGGTAGAAAAAATAATTTTATTTTTGATTTAGTGATTGGAATTTGCACAATCTTTATGGGGAACTGCATCTCTTATTTATCTGATGCTGCACTGCATGCAGAGTCTGTCTTCTTGGGGATTCAGTTTAATTTTATTTTTACTTTAGGTTATAGTCACTTATTCTATACTTCGTGAGGGTCTGTGTTCTGAGTGTGTGACTGAGGCCATGTGTTCTGTTAACATGGAGCTGGAACATAGAGATCTATACTGTATTGTAGAAATTTGACTTGTTCAGCTTTTCAAATAGGTGTTTGGATATTTTAGGGATTACAGCAGAATTTATAGTGCGTGATTTTTCAGGGTAGGCCCCTTATGTGAGTTTTAGAAGTTTATCCTGGTATGGTATGGTAGATTTGGCCTTTTAGATCTTTAGCAACTTTTGTAGGGTTTTATTAGTTCCCAATATGCCTGTTACTGGACAATGTTTGTTAGATGACCAGAAACAGGTTTTTTAAAATATATTGAGTTCTGTGGGTGAATGTCCAACTTCTGCTCTGTACCCATTGTTGAGTGAAAGGTTTCAGTGGATGTAGAATATATATTCAAAAAGAAAAAGTGAAGGACTACAAAAGGGGAGTGCTACGTCTGGAGCGAGATCTGCAATAGTGAGTATATACTTCTGGGACTTTTTCTGAAGGGAATTTTTTGGATTACAGCTGATTAATCTGTGAACCCAGTGTATCTGTTAAATCAGTCAGGGCCTAGTAACAGCAGTTTAAGTTTAAATTTAAAACACAAAAGAAAGCTTTCTGGTTAAATTTAGAACCCAGTAGAGAGCTTGTAGTTTAAATTTAATACTCACTCAGGGCCTAGTAGCAGCAACGTGCTTTTAGTTTAAATTTAAAACCCAGAAGAGAGCTTTCTGGTTAAATTTAGAACCCAGCAGAGAGCTTATAGTTTAAATTTCATACTAAGTCAAAGCCTAGCAGCAGCAAAGAGCTTTAATTTAAAACAAATCAGAATAAAACTTAGCATAAAAGGCAAAACAGGGTCACTATTCTTTGAGCACTAAATGAATTTTTCTAGAGACCTTTACAAAAAGGCCTTCTACCTAGGGGGCAAGAGACCTGTGAAACCTTTTATTCAAATCAGTCATACATTAAGGACCTGTGATTAATTAAGCTTCAGGTGAACAAGGTATATTAAACATATTAGGTACACTTTTATTAGTATAAGTATCCACAGCAAACCTTAGTAAGTACAGAACTTAAAGATCTAAACACAAGCTTAAAACTAAGATGCAGACAGCAGTCCAGCAGCAAGATAGGGGCTTTCCAATCTTTTGCATTGAGTGTCACATGTATTATTTTCTCCCAGTTGGTGAGAGGTCCTACGTGTGCACTAGGTGCACGGAGCTCTTTGCTCTCAGGGAAAGAGTCCATTCTCTAGAGGTTAGAGTAGCAGACTTGGAAGACATAAGAAAGACAGAGGTAAATAGATGAGACCTACAGGGATGCAGTCCTGAAGTCCCACCTCCAATCTGGCAGCATCCCTGTTGCCATGGAGGAGAGAGGTCACGTGACAGGAGAGCAACACCTTGCTATGTCAGGAAGTGATCCTGTAACTAGGACCTGTCCACCAGGTGATGTAAAACCCTCACACGCCAAGTTAGTTTCTCCAGCGCTATGTGCTCATGAGGGAAGGGTTAAGGCAGCCGTTATAGTTGGTGATTCAATCATTAGGCATGTAGATATCTGGGTGGCTGGTGGACGCGAGGATTGCCTGGCAACATGCCTGCCTGGTGCGAAGGTAGTGGACCTCACATGCCACATAGATAAGGTCTTAGATAGTGCTGGGGAGGAGTCTGCTGACTTGATACATGTCAGTACCAATGACATAGGAAAATGTGGTAGAGAGGTTCTGGTGGTTAAATTTAGGCTTATAGTTAGGAAGTTGAAATCCAGAACTTCCAGGGTAGCTTTCTCCGAAAAGCTTCCTGTTCCACGCGCAGGACCCAAAAGGCAGGCAGAGCTCCGGAGTCTCAATGCATGGCTGAGATGATGGTGCAAGGATGAGGGTTTTGGATTTGTTAGGAACTGGGGAACATTCTGGGGAAAGGAGGGGCTCTTCGGAAGGGATGGGCTTCACCTTAAGTGGGATGGAATCAGGCTGCTGGCATTAAGACTTGTAAATACTGTATCACATGCCCGTGACTATAACTTGCCTATGATTTGTGATTATAATTGCCTATGATTTGTGCATGCCTATGATCCTAGATATCTTTGTCTAATCAACTGCAAGAACACAGTGCCCGGTTGTAAATGCACACTTGGTCACCTGACCCTAGAGGATCCATTAGGGTAATTGCATACCTGCATAACAGGCTGAAACAGTGCAACGCCACTGACTACTTACACGCCAACCATAAGTGCCCCTATACACACACGACAGATCAGACTCCAAGAATGGCACACACCCTCACCGCAATAATTGGGTGTTACCTCCTCTCAGGGTGGATCAGCAACACAATGGCCCTAACAAATACTCACAACCACATACCAATCCTACATAAACACGGGAGGAGATGGTCAAGTGACCCCCATCACAAGACAATAGAAGGTACCCGAACAACCCATCAGCACCTACTACACATCACACTTCAACACACCATAAACGCAAAAAAGAAGGAAAGCCCGCCTCTCCGAATCCTAAAATATGACCTCATAAATGCACGCTCAGTCCTCAAGAAATGTCCTGTTATCACTGACCTAATAGCCCTCCATAACCTCGACATGCTCCTGATCACAGATACCTGGCTATCCAACGATGACACGGTCCTCCTCAACCACCTTTTACCCACCAACCTCTCACTACACAGCTGCCATAGAGACAGCAAGAGGGGTGGGGGAGTACTCATCCTCGCCAAAACAGACCTTCATTTCCACCTGACCAACACCACCAACACAACAAATCTCGATATAGTAATCATTGTCAACAATTACTGCTCCATCAACCTACTGTACAGAGCTCCATCAACAGCCCCCGACAACCTCTCTACGATAATCGATCTTGCCTGCAAACCTTCGCACCCCAAACTGGATACTAGGAGATTTCAATCTACCAACCCTACAAGACACTCAAGCAACAGCATTACTCGATGCCCTCAAAGAACTAGGATATCAGCAACTAATCAATGAACCAACCCACATGAAAGGAAACATATTGGACCTGATTTTCGCCCCACTAACCACTTTTGACACAGATTACGTCCTTTTGCTGTCCTATACTGCGGTACTCTGGTCTGACCACAAGCTAATCATGTTTCAAATACCCGTATCTAACCACTGCCAGAAACCCCCTGGAAGTCAGAGGAACCCCACGAGGACACCAACACGAAGGTTCTGACCTTTCGACAAGGAGACCATCCTGAACCAAACCCAGCCACTCCTCTCCATAACAACACCCAGCCTTGACAAGTTGGTCTCCAGCTGGAATAATAGCCTCAGTACCATTGCACAATGCCCAGCATCTAACAAGGCTCCAAGGAAATGAGCCGCAGCGCTTTGGTACTCCAACGAACTGCGAACATCACTCCTCCACCTAAGAAAGCTCGAAAGACGCTGGCGGCGATCACGCTCCTCAGATCAGGATGCATATAACCTCTAACTGTCAAAACACCGCAATGCAATAACAGAGAAAATGAGGCAATCATACACTGATACCCTAAAACGGTCTCTAAGTAAACCACATGACTTATTCAACCTTGTCAAGAACCTAACAAAAGAACCAGGCCCAGAGCAAAAAACTGAGATCCACCCTCAAGACTTTGCAGACTTCCTTCAATTGATATTATGCCAGACCAACAAGTCCGCACCACCCTCCACCGCCATGAAACCGACAGCCACAACGCCACTGAACACCTTCACCACCCCGTCCAAGAAGCACATCGAAGACACCATCTTCACGATCAACACCACCACAGCTCAGACCGACCCCTGTCCCGCCTTCTGGATAAAGGAACTACACAGTGAGTTTAGCCCATTCATAGCCAGACTCATGGATCTATCTTTTGCAACAGGCTCATTCCCCCAAAGCCTTAAACACACGTCCATCAGACTTCTACTGAAAAACAGCAAGCTCGACCCCCAGAAAGTAGACTCGTACATACCCATATCCAGCATACCGCTACTAGCCAAAATAATTGAAAAAGAGGTCCAAATACAACAACACATCAATAACACCACACTACTGGACCCCTGCCAACATGGATTTAGAGAATCTCATGGTGTGGAGACGCTACTCACCACCCTCTTCAACAACATACTCACTGTAATAGATAACATCCATCACGGTGTCATCCTTGTCTTCTTGGATATAGCCGCCGCATTTGACTCAGTGAACCACGAGATTCTCCTGAGGCGGATCGAAGAGAAGGGCATCTGTGACGTAGCACTAACCTGGTGCAAGTCATACTTGTCTGACAGATGGCAGCATGTACGAACAGACACCTCAACATCGGAACCTTTCCACCAGAAACAGGGCGTTCCGCAAGGATCCTCCCTATCTGCACTGATGTTCAACCTTTACATGCAGCCCATCTGCGACCTCATACGTTCATTTAATGTTGAATGCCTGATATATGCAGATGACGTTCTACTCTACATGCCTTTCCTAACCGACCAACTAGACCTCTCCCCACTAACAGACTGTTATGACGCAGTAGCCAACTGGCTCCAAAACCAAAAGCTCTGGATACAGCACAATAAGACAGAAGTCCTGTTCGTCACCAGGAACCAAAATTTCACCCCTCCCCCCAGCCTACCTAAAAGTCAGGGAGGCAGAGCTGCAAACCAAGCCCACAATCCGATACCTTGGTGTCACCCTAGACCAACGACTGGACATGAAGACACACATTGGTAACATGGTAAGAACAGTCTACCATAAGATCCGGACACTCAGACATTTATGCCCCCTACTACAACCAGATGATTTCCGATCAATCTTTCAAGCACTAACCATTCCACATCTCGACTACGCCAACACGATCCTGCAAGGACTCCCGCAATCCACCCTGAGTCCACTCCAACTCACCATGAATACTGCGGCCAGAGTTCTAGATGGCGCCTCCAGGCACAACCATGTGACGCCCATCCTGAAAAAGCTCCATTGGCTCCCCATCCACAATAGGCTTGCCTTCAAGACCTTGCTGCTAACCTTCAAGGCCATTAACGGGCTCTCCTCCTCCTCACTTGTGGACCTTACACACATTACTCCCCCCAACAGGGCCAGACGATCTGCAGCAATAAACACACTGACAATCCCCAAAACAGTGACCCAATGCACTCAGGCAACAGCAAACAGGGCATTTAGGTACTGCGCAACCAGATGTTGGAATGCTCTACCACCCAACATACGGGCAATCCCCGACCTAACACAATTTAGGAAGGCATTGAAGCACCACCTTTTCCTCAAGTACTACCCAGAGGAAGGAACACCAACCCGCCTCAAACACACTAAAGTGCTATGACGAATCTGTAATCATGTCCTGATATGATGCATATATATCTGTAAATAGTTACCCTGGTTATCCAAGTTGAATCCCCTGTTAATTGTAATTACGGAGTAGTTTCTGCGTCATAAAAGTTTCTGTTCCATGTAAACTGCACTGATGCTGAATAGCGCGGTATAAAAGAAATTGTAAATAAATAAATAAATAAACATTTAAAAAGGAGATAGAGCAGCTTTTAAACAAGATAATAGGGGAAAGCCGACAGTTGCCCAAGAGCACTTGGTTCAGGACAATGTATCCTTGAAGGATACTAGCAAAAGCAGAGAGATTCCAAAAAAGACTAAAGAATCCCAAATGCCCATGAGTATGGAGCAGACAGAGCTTAAAGATTCCAAATTACCCATGCCTACCAATAGCCAGATTAATATGAATAAAATACAGTCTCTAAAATGCTTGTATGCAAATGCTAGAAGTCTAAAAAATAAGATGGGAGAGTTAGAATATATAGCACTAAATGAGAAGTTAGATATGATTGGAACCTCAGAGACATGGTGGAAGGAGGACAACCAGTGGGACATAGAGCTGATCAAATTGGTGGAGGGGTTGTGCTCTATGTTAGAGAGGGCATTGAGTCAGAAAGGATTAAAGTTTTATAGGAAACAAAATTTGCTGTAGAATCTCTATGGATTGAAATTCCATGTAAAAAGGGGACGCGATGGCAGTGAGGGTGCACTATTGACCGCCAGAATGCCAGAATGAGCAAATGGATGATGAAATGCTCAAAGAAATCAAGGAAGCTAACAAACATTACAGCACAGTAATAATAATGGGTGATTTCAATTACCCCGGTATCAACTGGTCAGTGTCACGGCAGGACATGCTAGGGAGATAAAGTTCCTAGATGAAATAAATGACTGCTTCTTGAAGCAGCTGGTTGCCAAAAGAGCATCTTTCAGGAAATGGAAAAAAGAGCCAAATGACGAAAACTGGAAACAGAACAAGCACTGGCAAGTTAAATGTCAGGCATTGATAAGGCAGGCAAAGGGAGAATTTGAGAAGAAGCTTGCTGCAGAAGCAAAATGCGTAATAAAGACTTTCAAGTACATTCATAGCAAAAACCCTGTGAGAGAGTCAGTTGGTCCATTAGACGATAGAGGGGTTAAAGGGGCACTAAGAGACGAGAAGGAAATAGCGGAGAGACTGAATGAATTCTTTGCTTCTGTCTTTACTGAGGAAGATGTAGAAATGTTCCCCTTGACTGACGTGGTATTTAAAGGTGTGGAAGAATTGAAGGAAATATCGATACATTGGGAAGATTTATTACAACTATTTGATAAACTGAAGAGTAGCAAATCACCTGAACCAGATGGTATACATCCAAAGGTATTGAAAGAACTGAAATATGAGATTGCAGACCTGCTATTAGTAATCTGTGAACTATCATTAAAATCATCTGTAATACCTGAAGATTGGAGGATGACCAACGTAATGCCAATTTTTAAAAAGGGTTCCAGGGGTGATCCGGGAAACTACAGACCGGTGAGCCTAACATCAGTACCGGGAAAAATGGTAGAAACCATCATAAAGAACAAAATTGCTGAACATGTCATGTCTTAATGGGAGACAGACAACAAGGCTTTAGACAAGGAAGATCTTGTCTTACTAATCTGTTATGTTTTTTTGAAGGTGTGAATAAACAGGTAGACAAAGGTGAGTTGGTTGATATAGTGTATTTAGACTTTCAGAAAGCCTTTGACAAGGTCCCTCATCAGAAACTTTTGGCAAAACTAAGGAGTCATGGGATAGGCGGCAGTGTACTACTGTGGATCAGGAACTGGTTAAAAGATAGAAAGCAGAGGGTAAGGCTAAATGGTCAATTTTCCCAATGGAGAAAGGTGAATAGTGGTGTACCCCAGGGATCAGTGCTGGGTCCGCTGCTTTTTGACATATTCATAAATGACCTGGAAAAGGGAATAAAGAGTGAGGTTATCAAATTTGAAGATGAGACAAAACTATTTAAAGTTGTTAAAACCCATGATGATTGTGGAAAATTACAAGAGGATCTTGATAAATTGTAAGACGGGGCATCAAAATGGCAGATGAAATTTAATGTGGACAAGTGCAAAGTTATGTACCTAGGGAAGAATAACCCACACTATGGTTACACGATGCAGGGTTCCACATTAGAAACCACCACCCAGGAAAAAGATTTAGTCGTCATTGTGGATAACATGTTAAACCCCTCCACCCAGTGTGCAGCGGCGGACCAGAAAGAAAATAAAATGCTAGGTATCATAAGGAAAGGAATGAAAAATAAAACAAAGGATATTATAATGCCTCTGTATCGTTCCATGGTGCGACTGCACCTTGAATATTGTGTGCAATTCTGGTTGCCGTATCTTAAAAAGGATATAGCGTTATTAGAAAAGGTTCAGAGAAAAGCCACCAAAATGGTAAAGGGTTGGAAGGATACGCCTATGAAGAAAAGCTAAAACGTTTAGGGCTCTTTAACCCAGAAAAGAGATGGCTGAGGGGATATATGATAGAAGTCTAAAAATTATTGAATGGAGTGGAACAGGTAAACGTAGATCGATTGTTTATGTCATCAGAATATAGAAAGACTAGGGGACAAATAATGAAGCTACAGGGTAAACTATTCAAGACAAATAAGAGAAAATATTTTTTCACTCAATGTGTAATCAAACTCTGGAATTTGTTACTGGAGGATTTAGTAAAAGCTGTTAGTGTAGCTGGGTTTAAAAAAGGTTTGGACAAGTTCCTGGAGGAAAGGTCCATAACCATTATTAAAAAGGGACCCAGGATATCACTGCTTGATCAATACAAGCATTGTGGAACCTGTGTCTTTTGGGGAAACTGCTAGGTATGTGTGACCTAGATTGGTCACTGTTGGAAACAGGATACTGGTCTTGATGGACCTTGGTCTGACCCAGTATGGCATGTTCTTATGTTAACCATATCACAGTTTATAACAAAATAAAATGAAATATAATTTTTTTAATTTTAGTACTCTTTACCCTCCTGGGGTCTGGAATCCCACACACCCAAAATACCTGGGTTTTTATATATCCCTGTACCATTCAACAGGAAAGAAAGACACAACACAATCAATTAATTAATCAATCTCTATTGAGCTCTATAGGGAAGAAATGCATGGAGTCTAATTTGACATATCCATCCAGCTTCTTCAAAGATGGTCCTGTAGGCCCTTGCTTTTATTGGGGAATATCAGCTGATTCAGTTAATCTTTAATTAACATCTGGTACTTTCCAAATTCCACGTGTACATAAATTTTGCTAACATAAACAACATTATTATATAAAAAGCAGAAGTTATGTCTCATGACTATGTTCACTAAATTCAATAGGTGTCGCTGTGATTTTACTTTTTAGCAGAAGCTAATTAGTTACTTATTGTATTTTGCTGATTTTCTATTGAGCCATATCCGTTATCTTTGCTAAGAGCAGCACAACCTGACCCAGTAACTACTTTAGCCTATCCGCTTGCAGGATGAGCAACTTCACCCTCTGTTCTATTTAATTAAGGAACTTCAATCTGACCTAATATCTATTGTTGCACAAACTCTATTTGCTAATCACACAAGCTTCAGTTACTAAATTCAATGTCCTAGCAAAAGCAGAAATGCTCTTTAAAGGGATAGTTTTAAATGCAATTCAGACCTGTATTTTCTAGGCCTACAGCAAGCTAGATTTCTATAATCCTGTTTCATGTATAGCTGATTTTGGTTCCATTCCAATGGATATTATTGATCCCGATCCGCTGTCTGTTTCTGAATCTGACAGCTCCAAGTCTGCATATCCTGGATAAATCATAGGTGTATAAATTTGCTTATCTGCAGCTGTTTCTTCTACCTCACTGATTATATCCAATTTGCATTTGGGGCCTAGTCGAGCTAGCCCTTGTCTACAGTCCTCCCTTTGGTTCTGCCCAGAACCACATTCTTCATAAAAGGGCATTTCACGAATCAAGTCTCCAGTACTAGGAACACTTCTCAATTTCAAAACTGCAATAGTATTTGTAGTTTTGGACAAGTATGTAGTACAACACTTCATAAAACAAGCAAAACCAATTCCTAAAAGTAGGAGGGCCACTAGGAAACCAAACAGGCCTGTCAGTATCGCTTTTACTGGACCTGACAAGCCACTCCACATGTTATCAAACCAGGGCCATACAGAGTCAGAAGTTCCTTCTATATTATCTTTGGAGAAGTGAGTTTCTTTTCTCACCTGTTCTAGGATACCTGAGACCACCTTACTTTGTGAATTGATGAACGTACAGCAGTGATCTCTTACAATATTACAGACCCCGCCTTCTTTGGCTAGCAAATAATCTAGGGCCATCCTATTCTGTGCAGAGTAGGCAGTCAATTTATCTACAGTACCTTGCATGACTGTAATAGCATCAGTCAAATCTTGGGCTGTTACTTCAATTAGAGCATAAATTCGCAATAATTGCTCACCATAACGTTGTGTAGGACGTATGGCGCCAAAGGTACTCAGCCACACTGTTCCCGTGAAGGTGCTTACTTCTTGTTGGGTTAACATAGTGGTATCCTCTAGTAATTTTCTTGCTGCACGTATATCAGCACTAGAGTCATCTGTTGCTCTGCGATGACGACTAGGGGGCGTCCCTAGTAAAGTTTCATAAGGGACCAGTTTCCATGGCAAATCAAGGGTAGCTATGTAACAATTGCCAGACCAATCAGCAGGCAATCGAACATAAGCTAAAGTTCCACACACAAAATAGTGACCCACCAAGGCAAGTAGTCCATCAGGCCAAATTTTAAAATCTTTAGGTTCTGTAATAAGAACTTCAGTTCCAGGCCCAATATTTCTTAACCATGGGTGATAATATCCTAAATAGGGATACACATAGTTGTCAACATACCCAGATGACAAACCATCTTTGCTATTCTGCAATCTATACTTCCCATATGCTGGGAACCCATCCTGATCATAATATTGTAATTCATACTGATCAAGACGAGTCTTGGGGTCAGGAATGACATTAACTACCTTTAAATTTGAAAGGACTTGTACAGAACTTGCTGTAGTGGACTCCAACACTAAATGGACATGGTTGTTAGTCATGACAGTCTGACATTTAGACAAAGGAGTTTCACCCACAGGATATGCTCCTTTTCTCTGGAAACAAATAGGAGGGTCAGCCATTGGCTGAGGGCTGATAATTCTTGGAGCAGGGGTTACTCCTTCTGGCCATGTTATAGTAAGATTAAACAGTGTTTCATTCACAGACAACTCCTTCAGTTCTTGCAAGGAAAGAGGTCGAGGTCTAGGCAGGAATCCAAACTGTGTAGCCGCTGGATGAGGCAAGCATACTGCACAGCTGGAAATATTAAAACGCTGAATTAAGGAGTAAATGTGAGAATGAAACACATTATAGAAAGTACCATGTTTTGCCCAAGGAGCATGGGGATCATACTCAGGAACTGTATGGTCAGGAACTGTATGAGCTGGAACCGCAGGAGGGGGAGTAGTGACAAACCCAAACTCCCGAAGCATCTTATCCACCATTTCTTGGTGTATAGGGGCTATGGTTGGTTTTCTTGATAGCCAGGTTATCAACTCATCTATACTGTTGATGCTGCTAAAAGAGCTGACAGACACCAAACCCAGAAAAACAAAAACAGTGCCAATGCTACTGCGAATATGCATATTAGCCAATTATCAATAACCAATTCTGGATTAGGTTGTGATTGTCCAACAGCTTCACAGTCTCTTTCTTGATCAAGTGGAGATGAACCTGGAGGAAATGAGTCTAGTTCAATTTCAATTAATTCTTCAGCAGTTGGTCTAGGAGGAAGTTGTCTTATCCAGGGGACGGAGCCTTCTTGCACTGGTCCAGATGTATCCACGCTTTTCGCCCCTTCACCTTCAATGCCGAATATCCCACCAGCAACACTTGGAATGGTCCCAGAAACTTCGCTGCTAGAGCTGACTTTGGTGCTGGATCCTTGATGAGTACCCAGTCTCCTGGGTCCACGTCTGGGGTTGATTGTGACTGAGCTCCCTGCTTTGTAAGCTGCAAAAAGGAAGGAGATACCAGCGTTTGGTACAAATATTTACAATAAGATAATAAGTCGCTGCGCAGTAATTGGGGATCCGGTAATTGATCTGGTGGAATTATCACATGTGCTGGAGTGGTTGCTGGACGTCCTGTCACAATTTCATAAGGGGTAAGCCCTTGTCGAGTTCTCTGAGGAGAATTACGAACTGAGAACAAAGCAAACGGCAAAGCTTCCACCCAATCCCGACTCCAATCATGAGTCAGAGACTGGAGAAGCGCCTTCAGCGTCCGATTCATCCGTTCCACTTGGCCAGAGATTTGCGGATGATACGGAGGATGAAGTTGCTGGTGAAGGCCAAAAATTGCAGTTACGCCTTTCCAGACTTCTGCCGTAAATGCTGGACCTTGATCAGAAGACAAAACCAAAGGCACACCCCACAAAGGAATGAGTAAGCAAGCATTTCAAAACAGTAGCAGCAGACAAAGAATTTGTTGGATAGGCCTCAGGCCATCCAGAATATAAGCAAGTAAAAACCAAAAGATGTTTCCTTCCCCCCTTGGCACAAGGCAGATCAGTAAAATCCATTTGCAAGAAGAGGAAGGGTCCTCGAGGCCTAGGCAAGGACGGAGAAGGTGATGCACGCAAAGTGCTCCCAGATCTTCCTGCTTGCAAACATGGGAGACAAGAAACACACACAGCATGAGCAGCAGAAGCAAATGTAGGATTATGCCACAATTGAGCAAAAGCTTTTGTCATAGCCAAAACACTTAAGTGCAACTTATGATGCAAGAACAAGGCAACAGGATATAACAATGATTTAGGATAGATAATCAAATTGTCCCTTAACCAAAGTCCAGTACCATCAGATGATGCTCCCCAAGAGAGCCAGTCCTGTTTTTCGGTGAAGTCGGCTGAGTCCTGGTGAGAACGCATCAAGTCCAGAGATAATGAGCCAGAAGTAGAAGCTGCAGGTGAACGAAGAGTTAATAAAAGGTGTGATGGAACCGCAGGTCCTGCTGCTGCAACTTTAGCAGCTTGGTCTACAAACTGATTGCCTTGTGACACCACAGTACCATTAAGATCATGTCCTTTGCATTTCAAGACAGCTACTTGAGCTGGCTTAAGCACTGCAGCAAGCAAACGTTCAATATAGCGGGCATGTTTGATGGGTATATGTGCAGCAGTCAAGAACCCCCGCTGAGCCCTAATATTACCAAAGTCCCATAGAACCCCGATTGCGTAACTACTGTCACTATGGATATTAACAACCAAATGCGTAGACATTTCCAAGGCCCGAATGAGAGCGAACACTTCTGCCAACTGGGCACTTGCAAACGGCAACGCTCCTGCTTCTATTACAGCATCAACAGTAGTTACAGCATACCCCACAAGTAATTGCCCATGTTCATCACGGAAGGCAGAACCATCAGTAAATAGAACCCAATCAGGGTTTGACAAAGGTACAGCAGACAAATCAGGCCTAGCTTTTGAATAGGCTGTTACAGAAGAAAGACAATCATGAGTTCCATCAGGGTCAGACAAGTATAATAATGGCTCCAAAGAAGCCACAATTTGAGCTGGTTGTAACAAGGAAACTTCATGTAAGGTTACATGTGCTTGAGAAATTGCCAAATCAAATAACAGTAAACGAGAACTGGATAAAGGTTGAGTCTTTGCCAAATGCAATAACCTAGCTACTGAGTGAGATGTGTATACATGCAGTTCATGTTGGAGAACAAGGAAGTCAGTAATCTGTATTGCAAATACCACAGCAGCTAAAGATTGGAAACAGGGTGGCATGCCAGAAACAACAGGATCAAAAGCTTGAGAGAAATAGCCTAAAGGCTTGAGTCCAGAAGGAAAGCATTGTGCCAAAACACACACAGCAGCCTTAGTAGATGTTGCACATAAAGGCGGAAAGGCAAGTTATAGTCTGGAAATGAAAGACAAGGTGACTTCAGTAATGCTTGCCGCAGAGAGTGGAAAGCATTGTGCTGAGCTTCAGTAGGAACTATAATACCTTCAGGAGCCTCACGGCCAAGCAAGGCATACAATGGAGCAGCAAGTTCAGCAAAATCTGGTATCCACTGGCGACAGAACACGAGAAGGCCTAGAAAGCGGTGTATTAATGGTACAGTAGCAGGGAAAGGCATTGACATAATAGGCCCAATTCTCTGTGCAGTAATAGAGCGTCCAGCAGAAGAAAGGCATACTCCCAGAAAGATTACTTGTGATACAGCAAATTGCAATTTTGATTGATTCACTTTTAATCCCAAATGAGAGATGTGTACAAGAGCTAACATAGTATCAGCAATGCAAGCATCATAACAAGGAGAACAAATAAGTAAATCATCTACATACTGAATCAGCACATATTTGTCCAACACCAAGTCTTGTAAAGCAGCTTTAAGGGCCTGCGAAAAGTAAGCAGGACTCTCCGTGTAGCCTTGAGACAGGGTAGTCCAGGTATACTGGCGCCCTTCAAACGTAAATGCCAGTAAGTACCTCGACTCCTACCCCACCGCTATGGAGTAGTAGGCGGAGCTTAAATCTATAACTGAGAAGTGGGTAGAGTCACATGGTATGCGAGTCCAAATATCATGAGGGTTGGGCACAAGAGGAAAAATCGGCAGGACAATACGATTTATTGCTCTCAAATCTTGCACAAATCTGTAGGACTTACCATCAGCCTTCAACACAGGTAAGATAGGAGTATTGCAAGGAGAAGAAGTGGGTACCAACACACCCTGAGACAGCATATTTTCAATTACTGGCCGTATTCCAGCCACCGACGCTGCAGGCAATGAATATTGATGCACATAGGGTAGTGGAGCTCCTGGTTGCACTTCAATCTTGACTGGAGGAATGTTGAGATGTCCAATATCATCACCTGGTACTGCCCACAAGGTGGAAGGAAGGGTGTCTAATGGTGGAATAGTCGCAACAGCCGGTGTCACAGCTATAGGCTGTTGTACTTGCAGGGGACACAAGGTACACGTCAAAGTGCCAGTTTCCCAGCTTATAACAGTCTTGTTTCTGGATAAAAAATCTCGACCAAGCAAGTTGACAGGCAAAGTAGGGCCTACCAGAAAATCTGTATGATATAATTTTCCCTCCACTATACTTGGCACATCAGATAACTTTTGATGCATTATAGTCTTTCCTTCAATTCCTTCACAAGGTACTTTAGGAGCTGCAGGTAATGCTTCAAATAGAGGAGGAGGTAACTGGGATAGTGCTATGGCAGATGTAGAGGCACCTGTATCTAACAGGAAAAGCAATTCATACCCCATGACAGTAGCACGTATTTCCCCCTGTGTGTTGGGACACACAACCAGGCCTAGTCAGTCCTCACTATAATCCACATCAGTCTCTGCATAATATTGGGTCATCACTGAAGGCTGGTTAGGGGCAGACACAGGGTATGAAGCAGATGGATATCTAGCAGCATCCTGTCGCACCCCAGGTTGGGGAAAATTGCCCCGTGGCTTAGTACAATCTCTAATCAGATGGCCCACTTGCCCACAACCATAACAGGCACGATCCCCTTGCTGTCCTCCCATATAGCCACGCCCTCTTCCTCTAAAGGGTACCATACCTCTTCCACCTCTTGCTCTACCGCGTCCCCGAAAGTTGGATTCATAACTTGCTACTTGTAAATTTAAAAGTTTTTGATGTTGACGATCAATTTTACCTTTATCAGCTGCCTTCTGCTTCTGGATTCGCTTCTCTGCATGTAAGGCAGCTTCCAGGATCTCTTGTGCAGACTTAGTAGACAATCCAAGCAAAGCATTTTCAAGAATATCTTTTATTTCTGGTTGCAGTCCATTCACAAAAATAGAAGCAAAACCCTCCATCTCACCATTCTGAGGAGAAAAATCTCGGAATGCTAGGCAGCACTTGGTGTGGAACTGGGCCACAGTTTCACCCCCACACTGCTTTAGATCCAAGAGTTTGGACAAATCCCTGACTGGGGTACATTTCTTTTCAATTGCCTTTAACAAATTATCCCTATGATCCCTAAATGCATTCATTTGAGCAGCATCAGAAGCATTAATAACAGGATCAGCACAGGGCCATACCCATGCTAGATTATCAGGCAGTTGAGGGTGAGTGACTGCCCTTAACTCTATAGGATTCAGAAAAACTGCTTTCAATAAATTTTGTAAATCTACCCATGAAGGGTCATAAGTAGTTATTAGCTGTCGCCAATAATCTATAAATTGACCTGGCTTCTCTCTTGAATCAGGGCAGGATCTAGCTAAACTAAAAATTTCAGCAGGGGACCAGTGGGTTGCCAAGGTAACTAAACCCCCATCCCCTCTCGGGAAAGCTCGGAACGGAGCAAGCAGATCATTTTTGCTCTGTTCCTTATTTTGTTTATCAGAAGCTAATGATTCACCTAATTCCAAAGTTAAACACTGTAGACTCTGCCAATTAGAAATGGAGCCTTGGTCCAATGCCCAATTCCCTTGGCAACAGCAGCCATTGCCTCAACTACAATTTCCCTACTCTTACTGTGAGGCAACAAAGTTACAGTATGCTGTTTTATTTGCAGATCTAATGCCTCAAACATTGTTGTAATTAATTCAATTAACGTACGAGCTTTATTCATGAGAAAGTCATGATACTGTTTCAAGTCATCCACAGTAGTTAATCCCTTAAACTGACTAGCTTCCATGCCTATTAACTGCTCAAGTTCTATAATATCCTTAGTTAATCGCTGAGCTCTAGTGGTACGAGGCATATATGCAGAATCTATAGGGGTAGAGGCACAGAATTCACCACCCCCAACTGCACCAATTAAAGAATCATCAGAAGGTGATACAACTACACTGGACGTGTCAGTTTTAACAGGAGTAGAGATACCAGACTTGTCATCTAGTGGGATCGAGGGCGCCAGCCGATCCCAACTGGCAGCCACAGCCGGTGCATTATTCCTAGACAGGGAAATAGCCAGTGCAGTGACCTCTTCTTCATAGGCTGGGGGCGCGGACGCTAAAGTGCAAGGTTCACAGTTATGTACATTTTCAATTTTACCACTATCAGTTTCTCTTTGTTTAGTTAAAACACATATTTGCTCTTCCATTCGATACACCTGGTCTCTGACCTGTTTAATTGTAGAATCATTAGTATGTTTACTTTTTTCTGCAGCTCTGGAGCACCAAAAGTTATAGGTAATCCATTCATGACTATTGGAAGGAGTATTCTCATTTAATGCTAGCACTGATTGTAAATACTTCAATTTGGACTCATGAAACGTTCCTCCCAAGGGGAACTGCAACTTAGAATTACCAGCAGTCACTGAGTGCCACTTAGCTACATAATCTAACGAAGAATCTCCAAATTGTTTCTTCATATCATAATTGGGACTCCCTTTTTTCAAAGCTATCACACGAGC
This sequence comes from Ichthyophis bannanicus, assembly GCA_033557465.1. Classification (NCBI taxonomy): domain Eukaryota; kingdom Metazoa; phylum Chordata; class Amphibia; order Gymnophiona; family Ichthyophiidae; genus Ichthyophis; species Ichthyophis bannanicus. The sequence goes on along the minus strand of CM066038.1, from coordinate 267,793,087 downwards.
TTTCTCATCCCAATCCTTTAACTGAGATCTCTGCTTCATTTCAGCTGTCTTAGCTGTGTAATTTCCCATGGTAATTACACTTCACACAGATATCTGTCAATACTAATATACTCACTCACAGCTTGTGTATTTAATGTCCTGTTGAAAGGCAAAGGAATCCGAGTCACCTTGGCACCAATCTGTTGACTCTTTACCCTCCTGGGGTCTGGAATCCCACACACACAAAATACCTGGGTTCTTATATATCCCTGTACCATTCAACAGGAAAGAAAGACACGACACAATCAATTAATTAATCAATCTCTATTGAGCTCTATAGGGAAGAAACGCATGGAGTCTAATTTGACATATCCATCCAGCTTCTTCAAAGATGGTCCTGTAGGCTCTTGCTTTTATTGGGGAATATCAGCTGATTCAGTTAATCTTTAATTAACATCTGGTACTTTCCAAATTCCACGTGTACATAAATTTTGCTAACATAGACAACATTATTATATAAAAAGCAGAAGTTATGTCTCATGACTATGTTCACTAAATTCAATAGGTGTCGCTGTGATTTTACTTTTTAGCAGAAGCTAATTAGTTACTTATTGTATTTTGCTGATTTTCTATTGAGCCATATCCGTTATCTTTGCTAAGAGCAGCACAACCTGACCCAGTAACTACTTTAGCCTATCCGCTTGCAGGATGAGCAACTTCACCCTCTGTTCTATTTAATTAAGGAACTTCAATCTGACCTAATATCTATTGTTACACAAACTCTATTTGCTAATCACACAAGCTTCAGTTACTAAATTCAATGTCCTAGCAAAAGCAGAAATGCTCTTTAAAGGGATAGTTTTAAATGCAATTCAGACCTGTATTTTCTAGGCCTACAGCAAGCTAGATTTCTATAATCCTGTTTCATGTATAGCTGATTTTGGTTCCATTCCAATGGATATTATTGATCCCGATCCGCTGTCTGTTTCTGAATCTGACAGCTCCAAGTCTGCATATCCTGGATAAATCATAGGTGTATAAATTTGCTTATCTGCATCTGTTTCTTCTACCTCACTGATTATATCCAATTTGCATTTGGGGCCTAGTCGAGCTAGCCCTTGTCTACACCTATAAACTGTGCCGCGGTTCTCACTTTTATTTTAGTTCCTTGGTGTGCGAGCATCTTGCATTTCCTTTGGATTTTTTTGCAGAAGATATATTTACATTAACACCATGCTCATCCAGTGTGCAGTTTCAGGAGTTATGTTTAGTAACTGGGTAGATGGACCTGGCGCTCCCCCTTTCCCTCTTAGAGCCCCCCTCCCAGTCCAACCCCTTCTTTCCTCCTTTCCCACAAATTCCACCGATAGCCATTCTTGGTAACAACTGGTCGCAGCTTTATTTCCAAAACAACATACTGAACATTAAACAGGAATAATGATCCAACAAACCCCCAGCGGAGCAATGTGTCACCAGCCATGCAATTAGCAAGGCGACCACGCCTCCGCTCCAGCCATGGTCACACCACTGGCAAAGTTCCTACCACCCCTATCTGACTTTGCCATATTAATAGCAAAAGTCTTCCAGGGGTTGTCCGGGTTGAGGGCACCCTGCCCCCATCCCAAGCCGCCTAAGGCTCCGGACCCCGGAAACCTCCGGGATCCCGCTCCCTCCCCCCCTCCCCCCGCTGTGACACCCCAATTCCTTGCCCCCCCACCATTGCCATAATGTGTGGGCGGGTGGGCTGATCACCCTCCAGCCTCCACCGCATGTGCTCCGGCAATGACCGTGAATGCCGGAGCACATGGCAACCTTCCCTCTGATTGGCTCCGTTCGCTCCCATCCATCAAGCAGAGCCAATCATTTCAAAGTACGCGCACAGCATCCCCACGCTGATGCGCCTTCACCCCTCCTTCCCATGACGCGTGCAGGGTCCCGCGCCTGGCTGAGCACCCGGTTACACGTGGGCGCCGGGACCCTGCCCGCACCCTCTTACTAACTGGGTAGACGGACCCGGCGCTCCCCCTTTCCCTCTTATAGTCCCCTCCCAGTCTACCCCCTCTTTCCTCCTTTCCCACAAATTCCACCGACAGCCATTCTTGGTAACAACTGGTCGCAGCTTTATTTCCAAAACAACATACTGAACATTAAACAGGAATAATGATCCAACAAACTCCCAGCGGAGCAATGTGTCACCAGCCATGCAATTAGCAAGGCGACCACGCCTCAGCTCCAGCCATGGTCACACCACCGGCAAAGTTCCTATCACCCCTATCCGACTTCGCCATATTAATAGCAAAAGTCTTCCAGGGGTTGTCCGGGTCGAGGGCACCCCACCCCCGTCCCAAGTCGCCTAAGACTCCGGACCCTGGAAACCTCCGGGATCCCGCCACCGGCACAGGCAACCAACCTTACCTGTGCCGCGCCCCCCAACCGGAAGCTGCAACCAGTGTGCCTCGCCATGCACCATTCGCTCCACCTCCTCCTGCCAGTCGTTCAGGAGCAAATCCATCCCCACCGGAGATAGGTGCACACCATCCACCCTATACAACCCAGCACAGGCCACCTCAACCCAAGCATGCTGTACCTGATACCCCCCTGCTCACATACTCACCTCCCAATCTGCCTATTAATTTTTGTCAGTCCCCGGGACCATTGCTTCTGCCCCCCAGCACGCCAGCCTTGGGATAATATCGGATCATATTAACACCACACCCACAAACATACGGAGCACTGAGGCAAAGTCCTTCTTGGCGGCCCTGATCAGCTGCTTGCAGGACCAAGCAGCCAAATCATTGCCCCCCAGATGCAACAGTAAAATCGCTGGCTGGTTCATGATGTGCCTATTGTGACGAAGCAAAGGCATCAGCTGCGTCCACCGCAGCCCACACTCGCCCAGACATGAAACCGTCACCACTGCTGGATCCAGTCCCAGATTCAGCCCGATAGGCCGCTCTGCCGCTCGCTGCCCAGCCCAGAACATGAATGAGTGCCCCAACATCCAACATCCCCGCAGACTCAGACCCCCATCTGAAACAGAAAAGAACATTATTATTATCCCCGGGCCCTAGGCAGGTGCCTTATAATCAAACATATCCCATAAATGCTCTAGACCGCCATCTGCCGATACTCTGGATCTGCTCCCCTGACAATCCCACAGCCACTGCACTGGTTGCCGCCCCGATGCAAAAAGAGTGAGCGGAAAAACGTTGCGGATCTTCCCCAATCCGCCGCAACACCATGCGTAACACAGCTGTAACCTGAAATCCCGTAACTGCACGGGAATCCCTATGCACAAAAAGCCCCTCCTCCCCCTTTGGGCACACCCCCAAGTAGTCACCCATGGCGGCCACCGGGCATGTAAGCCCCCCAGTCTCTCTCAAGAACACCCATAACCCTTTCCCTTTCTGGTCCATTTTAGATTTCGCTAACAACACGCGCACCAGCCCCTTTTCAATACACACGTGCTGTCGGCGCAAACAATTATCCAAACCTGCTTTTCCCGAATCGACTGGCAAGCCACTTAACCCTCCATAGCCCATGTTCCCTGTAAAATAGTTATCTCCAAGTTATAATGAACAACTATGTATATAACATGTCTATAAATAACTAAACATAATGATAGAACTATTTACAAGGTAATTACCTTGTAAATAGTTCTATCATTATGTTTAGTTATTTATAGACATGTTATATACATTTTTACTTGGTTCTATGTTCTATGTAAACAGTGGAAACACTCTATCTTAAATGTTCTATGTAAACCGTCTTGATTTGTAGAAAGACGATATATAAAATCGGTTAAATAAATAAATAAATAATGCCCTGTTCAATGTAATTTCAGTTTGTTCAATGTAAACCGCACTGATGCAGAATAGCGTGGTATATAAGAGAATGTAAATAAATAAATAAAATAAATAAATAATAAATGAATAAATTCGCTGAACTGAAAGGCCCCAAAAAATGCCAGACAGAAAACTGCCCGAAATAGCATGGCCTCATAATGCGACGCTGCAACTCCAGGCAGCTCCTGGCACAGCCTCAATAGTAAGTCGTGCATAATCATATGCCGCTGATCCCGAGGCATTGACTGGGAATGTTCCCACCCCTGCAGTAGCCGCCACGCCAGGAACCCCCGGCCAGAGAATTCCCAACCCGCCGCCCTAGCAAAAAACCCGAACCCCGCCAGATCCCGCAACTCCTCGCTCCTTCGCCCAACTGACGTTCCTCCCCAGCAGATGATCCGGCACCGCCCCCCCCCCCCCGCCCATCCATTCTCATGCAAAAATTCCAGCACTCTCTCACAACCATGCTGATATGCCTCCCAAGTACGCTCCGCCACCGAATTCCTCAGGAGGGTCCTCATCTCATCAGGCCACAACTCCACAAGCTCCAATGGACCCCAAGCCCCTCCTCGTCTGCCTCCGGCACCAACTTCCGAAACTGCTCCCACTGCAAACGGGAAAGAGCATCAGCAATTTCATTAGTATGCCCTGGTATATGACGTGCCTTCAGGTCGACATTCAAATGCAAACATGACAGTATGACCCGTCGCATCAGAGACACCACATGACCGCAGTGTGGAGAATAACGATTGATGACATTCACCACCGCCTCATTATCGCACCATCACACAACTTTGCGGTTGCCCAACTTGTCCGGCCATAACTCTAGCACTACCAATATGGGAAAGAGCTCCAAGAAAGTAATATTACTTAACAGCCCCTCATCCAACCAAGTCTGCGGCCATTTGTCGGCGCACCATGCTCCGCCAAAGTAAATTCCCAGACCTACACCCCCTGCCATGTCCGTGTGCAGCTGCAAGTCCTCACTAGAGATCTCCGCCTCACGCAAAATGGAAGTCCCGCTAAAGTCCCGCAAAAAAACGTCCCAAACCCGCAAATCCTCGCGCATTCCTCTAGACACTCGGATACGGTGATGAGGCTTGCTCACCCCTGACGTCGATGCTACCAACTGCCGAATGAACACCAGCCCCATTGGAATGACCTTGCAAGCAAAATTGAGCGATCCCATAAGTGCCTGCAGTTCTTTTAAGGTTAGCTTAGACGAGGCCAAGACATTAGCCACCAATACCCTCAGTTTCACCACCTTCTCCCACGGCAGCCATGCCTCCATGCTTTGCAAATCCAACTCAACTCCTAAGAAGGTAATTTTTGTCGTCGGGCTCACAGTCTTGCCCTCCGCCAATGGCACCCCAACTCGCTAGCCAAAACAACAAAACCTTCCAATAGCATGCTGCAACGCGCCGACGCAGCCTTGCCGACAAATAAGAAATCATCCAGATAATGCACTACCTCCGAGCTCCCTACTCTCCACACCACCATCCAATGCAAGAAAGTGCTAAATTTCTCGAAGTAAGCGCAAGATACTGCACAACCCATCAGCATACACTTATCAAAGTAGAATTCTCCCTTGAATTGGAAACCCAACAACTTGAAGGCGGAAGGGTGCACCGGCAGCAAGCGAAATGCCAATTCGATATCCACCTTCTCCATCAATGCCCCAGGACCAGCCCCCTTGACTAATTCTACCGCTCTATCAAAAGAGGCGTACCATACCGTACACAACTCACGCGGGATAAGGTCATTCACCGAGGCCCACAACGGAGAAGACAAATTGTGGATCAACCAAAACTTCCCCGGTTCCTTCTTAGGTATGATTCCTAACGGAGACACCACAAAATTCCAGAAAGGAGGGTGCCTGAATGGACCGCTATCCTTCCCAACTGCAACTCCCCCACCAATTTCTCTCGAGCAACCAACGCCCATCGCCACACGCTTGGGGAATTCCGCGCTGTCACACCCGCCACCACACCTTGAACTGGAATAACAAAACAAAACTGAAATCCGAACTGCAAAGTTAACCTATCCCTTTTCTTCGGGAACCGGAGAAGCCATCTGCGCAACACCAGTACCCATATCAGAGAGGGAGCCAAATCCAACAGCGTACCCTTACTTGGGTCCCAGCACCGGGGGTGCCACAGCCCCTTTCTTAACACATTTTGCCACCGAATGGGGCCCCCCGCAGACAGAGCACGCATGCCGGAATTTACAGTCCGGGAAGGGACACACGGACCTATTAAACCACCAACACACGTCGCCAGCTCTGCCGGGGATCGGTTTCGTGTGCGATGGGGAGACTCCACCATGAAAGGAATGACCCACCCCTGCCGCAACCCCCGGCCCCACCTTTCCCCCATCCCTGCCTCCAGCACCAGCCCTGACCGACATCTGAGTCAACCACAGGTTTATGTCCTGCGTCTCCCAAGTTAATAGCTTGTTCTCCTCCATTTTATCTCTAAACTTTTCGTCATAATTAAGCCATGACCAGCCCTCGTGCGCTTGCGATGCTTCCAGAATTGAATCCGCATAGGACAGCAACATCCCATGCTGACCCCAAACGCTCGCCAACTGCAAGAATGATCTTATCCAATTAACAACATTGTTTTAAGTTTGCTCCTATTTTCTTTTCTTGTCCTGGGCTACCTCACCTATTGAATGGGGCCCCTATATTTTAGGGACAATGGGTTGCTCTTTGAAGGTAAATGGGGACTGGTTTATGTACTCTGGGCACTTCAGGCACTCCCTCCGGGATTAGTAATATCAGTACACGGCTAACACGATAAAGTTCCTGTCTCTGAACGTAAAAGGCATTATGAACCCGGTTAAGAGGAAAACGATCATTGTATATTGTAAGCAACAACAAGCTGATTTGATTCTGTTGCAAGAAACACACTTGACTTCAGCTGAAACCAAAAAATTAGAGAATAGGCAATATCTTTTAATCGGCCACTCTCCTGCAGTCCAAAAAAGAACGGAGTTGCAATACTTGTGCGTAAATCATTAGGGTTTAAAGTAGAAGCCACACGTAGCAATGTAGCAGGGAGATGGGCGAAGTCAGTAATATCATTGGGAGATGTGAGACTGGCAATTATAAATGTCTATGCCCCCAATAAGGATGACCCCGTTTTCTTTAAGGATTTAGCTGGAGTCATACAGGAAGATATTCTAATTCCAATTATTATGGGTGGAGATTATAATCTGGTTCCAGATTCACTATTAGATCAGAGCCCTCCCAGAGTAGGAAAGATTGCCAGAGCCAGGGTGGCCCTTGAGGCCCTTATGGAGTCTATTGGAAGGGTTGATATCTGGCGGATACTCCATCCAAAGGATAAAGACTTTACCTTTTTTTCTTCGGCTCATAAGTCTTTTTCTCGCATTGATTTTTTTTTTTATGTCAAGATCGATGGTCACGACTTCTTGTGAAGCGGAAATCCTGAGTATGCATATTTCTGATCATTCTACTATCATACTTAAATTAAGGCTTCCGGAATGGAACAAACAGAGGCAGGCCTGGTCTTTTAATAGATCTTGGCTTGCGGACCTTGTCTTTCAGAATGAAATGCGATCATCTATTAAGGAATATTTTGAGAAAAATAAAATTGGGGATACTCAAATTTGGGCTTGGTCGGGGGCTTTTAAAGCCCATCTCCGGGCCATAATCACGAGTTATGCTATTAGGGAGAATAGAAGGAAAAAGGCTCAGTTAGTTGCTCTCGATGAGCAAATCAGAGCCAATGAGCTATTATGGCAAAAACATCCGGATACTGGTATAATATTACGTCTTCAGCGATTAAGGTACCAATATAATGAAATCTTGAGCACGGAAGTAGAACAAGTAATGTTTAAAAAAAGTGCTCGTTATCACGTTGAGCAAAATAGAGTGGGAAAGTTTCTCGCTAATGAGTTGAGAGGGAAGCGAGAGAGATCCCATATCATTGCTCTTTCAGATGATAAGTTAGGTAAATTGATCAGCAATGAACACATTTTAGAGGCGTTTTCAGTTTATTACCAGAACCTTTATTCCTCAGAAATTGTCACCGACCTGAGCGGTCTCAATGACTTTCTGGAAAACTTAAACCAAACCAAATTAAGTAATCAGCAGATTAGGGAACTAGAGAAACCTATATCAAGTGATGAAGTCTGTAGAGTAATTAACAGTATGGCATCTGGGAAGGCCATAGGTCCGGATGGTATACCTACTGAGTTCTATAAAACATTTAGACAAGAGATAAGTCCTGACTTGTTAGCTTATTTTGAAGAATTGCATAATTCGCAGTGTCAAACGAGGAAGTTTTCAGAAGCCACAATAGTAGTGTTGGAAAAGCCTGGGAAAGATCCTAGTCTAGTGTCGAACTATAGACCTATTTCTTTATTAAACACTGATTACAAAATATATGCAAGTGTTCTAGCTCACAGATTGTCAAAAGTCATAGCTGACTTGATTCATCCTGACCAATGTGGCTTTGTTCCCGGGCGAGTGGCCTCAGATAATGCAAAGTTACTGTGCAATTTGTTTGATAGGGCATCTTTAAGTAAGTTTCCTTACATGGGTCTTTCCCTTGATGCAGAAAGGCATTTGATAGGCTGGAATAGCCTTTCCTGTTTAAAGTGCTAGACTGGTTTGGGCTGGGCCCCAGGTTCATAAATATGATACGGGTACTGTATTCAAACCCCACGGCCAGAATTTTGGCTAATGGCAACTTGTCTCAGTCTTTTTCATTATATAGAGGAACTTGTCAGGGTTGTCCACTCTCCCTGTTACTATTTAATTTAGCTTTGGAACCATTGACAATAGCTCTTAGGCAAAACAAGCATATATCTGGAGTAGAAGTTGGTGATATACAAGTGAAACTTTCTGCGTACACAGACGACCTTTTACTGTTTACCCAGCCATCGAATGTCCCTAGATATATTCTAAGAAGTCTGGCTATAAAATAAATTGTTCTAAATCAGTGGCCTTTCTGCTGAATTCTTTAGCTTCGTCGGCCTTGATGGCGGCCTTTCCTTTTCGATGGGAGGCAGGTAGTGTTAAGTATTTGGGGGTTAGATACTCAGCCTGTGTAGAGACTACTGTGCAAATTAATATAGATGACTTATTAAATATGATTAAGAAAACCGCAGTGACTTGGTCCCCTTTACATTTAACATGGTGGGGTAGACTAGAGGCGATTAAAATGACACCAATGCCAAAAATAAACTATGTCTTGGGATGTTACCTTATAAAATCCCAACTGGTTCTTATGCAGCGCAAGAGAGAAATTTAAGTAAGTTCCTCTGGGGTAGTTCGCAGCCGAGGATAGCCCTAAATAAACTCAAGGCTCCTAAAGAAAAGGGGGGAGTTCATTTTCCGGATTTTCGGTGGTATCACCATGCCTTCTTGTTAAAACAAGGAGCCTTATGGATGAATGGTGACTCCCTTATGCAATACCCAAGGTGGGTGGAGGTGGAGAGTAGAATTGTGGCGCCATGTCCCCTAGTTAGGCTCCTTGAAATGAAGCACCCAGAAGAGACTATGGTAGGAAATCCGATCGCTGCCACTCAAACAGCCTATCTGTCTCTTGTGAAAATTGTTGGCAAAGAAAATCCTCCTTTCAAGCAGCTCCCATTGTTTAAAATTAATGGGAAGATGGGGAATGTTTGCTTGCAATCCTGTGTTCCCGCAGAGGAAAGACTGCAGCTGGCTTGTAATCCGCCGGTCCGTGTGGGGCAGCCACAGCGACGTCATCAAACCGCCCCAATATAAGCTATGTGTGGTCTTTGTGGCACCAGCCGTCGGTGCCTGTTTTGGGCATCTCCTAAGGGGCGTATCCAAAGGGGGATTTCTAAGCCCCTTGTGAGCCCCTTAGGAGTTCATTAGGAGTTGAAGTCTGATTGCTATCTTCATAATGCCTGGTGGTAAGAGGAAAAAGAAACCTGTGTCAACGGAGGCCGTTGGAGGCCCCATGGATAAGCATGTGATCTCGATGCCGGCTGCTTCCAAATCAGGTACTGCTCTCTTTACTCCTCCTGTTGAGGGAGTCAGCCTTAGCTCTTTGGAGCGAACTCCTACACTACCCGCCGACTTTTTAGAACTTTCAGATGTGCCTGGGTCCTTCTCGAGTCCTGGTGGAGTCGGCGAGCTCCCCAAAGCGGTGGCGTGGAAGGAGCTTGAGGATTCTCCTGATAAATCTCAAGCATCACCAATCTCACTTTTAGACATTTGGCAGGTGATCCACCGAACTGAACATATTTTGACTGAAACTGTACCTGCATTGTGTCAGTTTACAAAAGATACGATCGTTAAATTTCAAAGCTTGGATTCTCAGATTTCCTCTTTGGACTCAAGTTTTATAAGTATAGATAAACAAGTTAAATCATTTTCATTGTTTCAAACTAGTGTCATGAAGGATAGTGAGTTTATCCAACAGAAACTTGAGAATATGGAAAACATATTTCGGAATAAGAATCTAAGAATTCTGAATTTTCCCCTTACTACTTTGCTCTCTCCTTTAATTTTACTGAGGAAATATTTAAAAGATGTCCTTCTTTTGCTGAATGTGGATACTTTGATTCTTCTTGTTACTATGTTCCCTCTAAAGTTGTGGTATCCAGATTAGACGTGGAAGTTGCGACCCCAGAGGAAATGAATGAATTTAATTTGACTGCCTTTTTAGAGGATACGCAAGATATGATTTCCTCTAGGGCCTCCTTATTAGTTTCCTTGTCTTCAGAGGATGATAAGGTGGATATTCTTAAAGCATATTTTCGTAAGAAAGATTTATTGTTTTGTGGAGAGAAAGTTTCTATTTTTCCAGATGTTTTGCGTTCTATGCAAATTTGTTGGAAATCATTCTTGGCTTTTAAAAGTAGAGTCCTTACTTTGGGCGCTACTTTTTTCTAAGATACCCCTGCAAGTGTCTGGTGTCATTGGGTTATGATAAATATGTCTTTTTATCTGTTTCAGATTTAGAAAAATGGATTCTTGATAAGGAAAAGGTGCCCTGAATGTTTCTTTATACTCTTTTTGCCTTTTTCTTATTTCTCCGGGTGTGAGGTGGTAGGAAATTTGGTTAGATTATTAATGTTAACTGGAGATGCCCGAAGGATAGGGTTTTCTCCAGTTTTGCTTTCCTTATGTATTTCTTGAGGTGTTCTCTCCCTGAAACATGGGCTAATGTACCTTTATTGTTTTTGCTTATGCTACGTTCTGATTTATTATGATGGGTGTTTTTGTATTTCTGTCTGCTTTTTATCTGATAAATTGCATTGTCAGTAAAAATTCCATAAATAAATAAGTTAAAATTAATGGGAAGATGTTTGCGTTGGAAAAGATGGCAGGAATGTGGCATTTGGTTGTTAGCCCATCTTTTGCATGAGCAGGGGTGGAAAGATTTTCGCATGTTACAAGCAGAGTTTTCGCTGCCTAACTTTGCCTATTTACAGTGGATTCAACTTAAACATTCAGTAATAGCGTCAAAAGTCAACATAAAGGATCTATCAGAGGTTTGCATATTGCTTGAAAACATTAAGGGCCTGGCGGAAAAGCCTGGTGCCGCCTCGATACTATATGCATACTTCAGGGATCAATCCTTTTTTAATCCACTAGGATTGATAAAAAACTGGGATACGGAGCTGAAATCTTCCCTTACTCTGAAGGAGTGGAAAGTTCTGTGGGGGCCATAAACAAGAGTGTCCAGATCTGCGGCGATAACACAATCAATGTTATTTTTCCTCCTCCGTGCTTACATTACACCAGTAAAAATGTCTAAATGGGATAGGAAGGTAAATGGTAAATGCTGGTCTTGCCAATCAGAATTGGGAACTTTTGAGCATATGGTGTATAGTTGTCCTATTGTTCAGAGATTTTGGAAATTGGTTTGGGCAAAAATTCAATGTACATTAGGTTTTTCAGCTCGGCTTACTTGGAAGATTGTATGTCTGAGATCCGTTGAATCTTTGGCTGGATTAGACAAGGAAAATTGTTTTACTGAATTTTATGTTAGCAATTGCTTTGAAACTTATTTTTACAAATTGGAAAGTGTCTTCTAGATTAAACAATGATATGTGGTGGAATCTTGTTGCTCAAAATGCCAGCTATGAAAAATTATATAATAGGACGCACTACCCGGAGAAAGCTGTTCTTAGCCTTTAAAAATGGGCACCTTTAGATGAGTATGTAACTCATGCTAAAGTGTTCACTGTTAGAGCCCAATAAGGAAGGTATTGTATTTTCACTTTCTGGCTAACGGTGCAGTGTAGATAGATTATGTATATAGTTAACCCAGTTATCCAAGTTTGTACTCCTGTTCAATGTAAAACCTGACAGTTTGTCGTAATGGTCATTTTGTTATGATGTAAACCGCGCTGATTCTAAATAGCGCGGTATATAAGAAACTGTAATAAATAAATAAATAAATAAATTGTTACATTCTTTAGCGATGATGTAACAAGGAGAGAGTGTCTGTATACCCATAAAAAGTGATCCCTTCAAAGAGTTAGGGTGGGTGGGTGGGTTGTAAGATGTAAGGTTATGTAATTGTAGTGTATATTGTGTGTTGTGTTTAGTTGTGTTATGTAAATTGTATAAACAAACAATTTAAAAAAAAGCAGCGGACTCAGCACAAATCCCTGGGGCACTCCACTATTCACCTTTCTCCATTGGGAAAATTGGCCATTTAGCCCTACCCTCTGCTTTTACCAGTTCCTCATCCACAAAGGTACACTGCCTCCTATCCCACAATCTTTTAATATTGCCAAAAGTCTCTGATGAGGGACCTTGTCAAAGGCTTTCTGAAAGTCCAGGTACACTATATAAACCGACTCACCTTTGTCTACCTGATTATTCACACCTTCAAAAAAACATAATAGATTAGCAAGACAAGATCTTCCTTGTCTAAAGCCATGTTGGCTGTCTCCCATGAAGCCATGACTATCTACATGTTCAGTAATTTTGTTCCTTATGATGGTTTCTACCTTTTTTCCCGGTATTGATATCAGGCTCACTGGTCTGTAGTTTCCCGGATCACCCCTGGAACTCTTTTTAAAAATTGGCATTATATTGGCCATCCTCCAATCTTCTAGTATTACAGATGATTTTAATGATAGTTCACAGATTACTAATAGTAGGTCTGCAATCTCATATTTCAGTTCTTTCAACACCCTTGGATGTATACCATCTGGTCCAGGTGATTTGCTACCCTTCAGTTTATCAAATAGTTGTAATACATCTTCCCTGTGTACCGATATTTCTTTAAATTCTTCCACAGCATCTCCTTTAAATACCATTTCAGTCATGGGTAACATCCCTACATCTTCCTCAGTTAAGACTGAAGCAAATAATTCATTCATTCTCTCCGCTATGGCCTTGTCCCCTCTTAGTGCTCCTTTTACTCCTCTATCATCTAATGGTCCAACTGACTCTCTCACATGTTTTTTTGCAATGAATTTACTTTAAAAAGTCTTTATTATGTGTTTTTGCTTCCATAGCAAGCTTCTTCTCAAATTCGCTCTTTGCCTGCCTTATCAATTTTTTGCATCTAACTTGCCAGTGCATGTGTTTTTTCCAGTTTTCATCATATGGCTCCTTTTTCCATTTCCTGAAAGATGCTTTTTGGCGACAACAGCCTCTCTGACCTCACCTTTAAACCATGCTGACAGTTTCTTGGACTTCCTTCCACTTTTCTTAAAAAATGTAATATAGCTGGTCTGGGCTTCCAAGATAGTATTTTTAAACAACAGATACAAATCAGATACAAAATACCGAATCAGATACAAAACTATCCTAACAACCTTTAAACTCATAAAAGACATAGCCCCCTCACACCTATCCACACTACTGCAATCACCAAACAAAACTAGATCACACAGACAAAACGAAGCCCACTCCCTTATCACACCAAAAGCCTTCAGGAAGACAAAGAAAACCACTAGCTCCAGAGCATTCACATTCACTGCCCCTGCGCTCTGGAATGACCTCCCAATAGACCTTCGCGTCATAAATGACCTCTATCAGTTCAGGAAAGAGCTAAAAACTTACCTCTTCACTGAACACTTTGAAATCCCATATTCCCCCAAAACACCTCCATAACCATGGTATTATACACACGAACCCCATTACTCAAAACTAAATAACTCACCCCCCCTGTCTGAAACCCCATACACATCCCCGATTTACGTCATAAAAGGAAATAAATTCCAAAATAGACACAACACACAACCACTGTAAATATCCAATGTAAATAATTTAATGGTTGTTTGTATTACTAATACATCTTGAAGTTGAAGTTTTGTTCAATGTAAATAGTTAAACTTAACCGTTCATTGTAAATAGTTGAATCTGATTGTTCAATGTAAATGTATACATCTGTGTACAATTGTTAAAATGTTCCTTGTAAACCGCCCTTGATCGCTGGAAGGGGCGGTATAGAAAAATATAGATAAATAAATAAAATAAATAAATAAATAAACAACACCCAAGCTTGATGTAAATATTTAACCTTTGCAACTGCTCCTTTTAGTTTTTTCTTAACTATTTTCCTCATTTTATCATAGTCTCCCTTTCAAAAGTTAAAAGGTAGCACTGTGGATTTCCTTACCCTCCCTCCTCCATTTATTAAATTGAACGCAATCATGCTATGATCACTATTCCCAAGTGGCCCAAACACCCTTATCTCTTGCACCAGATCTTGTGTTCCACTGAGGACTAGGTCCAAAATGGCTTCCCCTCTTGTCAGCTCATAAATCAGCTGCTCCAAGAAGCAGTCATGTATTTCATCTAGAAACTTTATCTCCCTAGCATGTCCTGCCGTGACACTAACCCAGTCGATACTGGGGTAGTTGAAATCACTTATTATTATTACTTTGCTGTAACTTTTGTTAGCTTCCCTGATTTCTTTGAGAATTTCATCATCCATTTGTTCATTCTGGCCAGGCAGTCAATAGTACACCCCCACTGCCTTTGCCTTCCCCTTCCACTTTTTACATGGAATTTCAATCCATAGAGATTCTACAGTGAATTTTGTTTCCTGCAAAACTTTAATCCTTTGTGACTCAATGACCTATCTAACATATAAGGCAACCCCTCCACCAATCTGATCTGCTCTATCATTACGATTTAGTTTGTACCCATAAATCACAGTGTCCCAATGGTTGTCCTCCTTCCACCTCTCTGAGATACCAATTATATCTAATATATTTAATGCTATATATTCTAACTCTCCCATCTTATTTTTAGACTTCTAGCATTTGCATTTCATTCATATTAATCTGGCTATCAGTTTACAGGGATAATTTGGAATCTTTAAGCTCTGTCTGCTCTGTACTCAAGGGCATTTGGGCTACTTTTGTCTTTACTGGAACCTTTGCTGATATGCCCTAACTTCAGTCTTTTGCTAGTATCCTTCAAGGATACATTGTTCCAAACCATGCGTTCTCGGGCGAATGTCATCTTGGACGAATGTTATCTAGTTTAAAAGCTGCTCTATCTCCTTTATAAAGGTTACTGCCAGCAGCCTGGTTTCGTCCCAGCGTACCCCAAGTCCGCACTACACATCATCACATTATCCCTCACAAACTGCTCCATTTATCTCCACATACACAGTACATTCACCCAAACCCCATTTATACCCTGACACTCTCCAAATATACTTCTACCACAAATAAAAAACTGAATTTGAATGGTCTGCCTGTGAATGTCAGATGTCTAAAAAAAGACTGAAGAATAAGAATGAATGATACTAAATGCATCTGTAGACATAGTAGGTATCTCAGATGCATGGTGGAAGGAAAATGACTGAGGCACTGTGATACCAGGTGTCAAGGCCATCAGGGAGATGATGAACACCAGAAAGGGCAGCCATTTTGTACTTGGCTGGTTGCAGTTGGGCATTTTCCTCTGCACCTCTAGGAAGAGTTGTGCCTTTAGCTGAATGAGAGATGTTTTCCTATCTTCTTTGCCTTTGCTAAATGGACACATGTGCACATGTGTCTCCTGCCTGTGGATGTGCTCTGTTGTGAATGACTTTTCAAAGGCCAGTCCAGAGAACTGCAAATGTATCTGTCCTGCTTCTGGGATCAGCCATTGACTTTTCTGCTTTGTTCCTGTCCTATATAGGGTTTCTTGCCCTGCTTCAGCTTTTTGTCAAATTCCTGCCCCATGTCAGATTCCTGTTCCAGTTTGTGCCTCAACCTTAATATTCTCTTGTTCTTTCATGTTATTACATGCATTGTTTTGTTGGATTCCTGTTGTGGACACTTGCAAGGGTGAGTGCTGTTTTAAACTTGCCCTTTGCATAGAAACACAGCAAAATGACTGCAGAAAAAAACAACATAGGGCCCGATATTCAGCAGCCATGGTTAGCGCTGCTAAAGTGGCCAGCTGTCGCCACTGAAGAAAGACCCAGATATTCAGTGCCTGGACTATATCCGGCCACCAGTATATTCAGGTCAGCCGAAGATCAAAGAAGCTAATCAGGCAGTGGCAATATTCAACTGCTAGCTGGTTAGCTTCAGTGACAAATTTAGGCTAGCCTTTCAGGTGCCTAACTTTTGCTGCTTCGCAATAACTGGGCAGCAGCTCAATATCACTGCTACCCAGTTTTGCTTACTGTTTTTCTACATTCCCCAGATATTCCCATCCACCTTATGATATTCTCCATCTTGACAATGTTAATTGCCTGAAAATTTAGGAGCCTCACTATCGAATGAACCATCTCTACTCATATCTTAATACTGAACCACACCATTCGGTGTTCAGTGGATACCAGATGATCCACTCTGCAAATATCATACCTCCTAGGATTTCATGTCTGGTAAGCAGATGGATTCTAATATTAGAAACACTTTCCCCCTTCTTAAGCACCAGGTCCAGTATGTCCCCCTCCTGCAAGAGTTCCAGTACCAGTTACTGGAATAATTCTCCCTGTAGAGAATTCAGGATCTCCCTACTTCCGGATATCTCTGCAATAGAGATGTCCCAATCAACATTCAGCATATTGAAATCATCTATCTGTAATACTTCTCCTTTCATAGCAATACTGTGAATCTCTTCAATTAAATCTCTTGCCAATTCTTTTGCCTGTGAAAGAGGTCTGAATATCACATCAGTGTAAATAGGTGTTCCATTCCTTCTGCTACTACTACTACTACTACTACTACTAATATTTATCATTTATAAAGCGCTACATGGTATATACAGCACTGCACAAACACATAAAAAGACAGTCCCTGCTTGAAAAGCTTACAATTTACTTAGGACAAATAAAATACAAGAAAGATAAGGGATCAAATCATCTGGGCCAGATGGTATACATCCAAGGGTGTTGAAAGAACTGAAATATGAGATTGGAGACCTGCTATTAGTAATCTGTGAACTATCATTAAAATCATCTCTAATACCTGAAGATTGGAGGATCGCCAATGTAACACCAATTTTTAAAAAGGGTTTGAGGGGTGATCCGGGAAACTATAGACCAGTGAGCCTCACGTTCGTACCGGGAAAAATGGTAGAAACCATCATAAAGAATAAAATTACTCAGCATGTAGATAGTCATGGCCTAATGGGAGACAGCCAACATGGCTTTAGACAACAAAGGTCTTGTCTTACTAATCTGTTATGTTTTTTTGAAAGTGTGAATAAACAGGTGGACAAAGGTGATTCGGTTGATATAGTGTATCTGGACTTTCAGAAAGCCTTTGACAAGGTCCCTCATCAGAGACTTTTGGCAAAACTAAAGAGTCATGGGATAGGAGGCAGTGTACTACTGTGGATCAGGAACTGGTTAAAAGATAGAAAGTAGAGGGTTGGGCTAAATGGCCAATTTTCCCAATGGAGAAAGGTGAATAGTGGTGTACCCCAGGGATCTGTGCTGGGTCCGCTGCTTTTTGACATATTCATAAATGACCTGGAAAGTGGAATAACGAGTGAGGTTATCAAATTTGCAGATGACACAAAACTATTTAAAGTTGTTAAAACCCAAGAGGATTGTGGAAAATTGCAAGAGGATCTTGATAAATTGGAAGACTGGGCATCAAAATGGCAGATGAAATTTAATTTGGACAAGTGCAAAGTTATGCACCTAGGGAAGAACAACCCAAACTATGGTTACACAATGCAAGGTTCCACATTAGGAACCACCACCCAGGAAAAAGATTTAGGCATCATTGTGGATAACATGTTAAAACCCTCGGCCCAGTGTGCAGCGGCAGACAAGAGAGCAAATAGAATGCTAGGTATCATAAGGAAAGGAATGGAAAATAAAACAAAAGATATTATAATGCCTCTATACCGTTCCATGGTTAGACCGCACCTTGAATATTGTGTGCAATTCTGGTCGCCGTATCTTAAAAAGGATATAGCGTTATTAGAAAAGGTTCAGAGAAGAGCCACCAAAATGGTAAAGGGGATGGAAGGATACTCCTATGAAGAAAGGCTAAAAAGGTTAGGGCTCTTTAACCTGGAAAAAGAGACGGCTGAGGGGAGATATGATAGAAGTCTATAAATTAAAGAACGGAGTGGAACGGGTTAACGTAGATCGACTGTTTACGTTATCAGAATATAGGAAGACTAGGGGACATGCAATGAAGCCACAGGGTAAACTATTTAAGACTAATAAAAGAAAATATTTTTTCACTCAACGTGTAATCAAACTCTGGAATTTGTTACCGGAGGATGTAGTAAAGGCTGTTAGTGTATCTGGGTTTAAAAAAGGTTTGGACAAGTTCCTGGAGGAAAGGTCCGTAAACCATTATTAAGAAGGGACCCAGGATATCAATGCTTGACCTAGTACAAGCATTGCAGAACCTGTGTCTTTTGGGGAAACTGCTAGGTACATATGACCTAGATTGGCAACTGTTGGAAACAGGATATTGGGCTTGATGGACCTTGGTCTGACCCAGTATGGCATATCTGATGTTCTTATGTTCTTAGAAGATGCAAGGGAACAAGAGATTAGTATCCAAATGTGGCCTTAAAGAGGAAAGCCTTTAGCATGGATGTGAAGAGGGAGAGAGAAAAGACTTGAAGTAAGGATAGAGGAAGCTTGTTCCAGGCATAAGAAGCAACAAGGTGAAAGGAGCAGCAAGGTGAATAAATTCTGGAATTGACATTAGAGGAAAAAGGCATAGAGAGAAGGAAACCACAGGAGGAGCGATGTTCATGAGGAGGAGTGTAGTGAGAAAGGAAAGAGGAAAGGTAATGAGGGGCAGTAGAGTGAATGCATTTATAGGTTAGAAGTTTGAAATGGATATGGAACTGGAAGGGGAGCCAGTGAAGTTATTTCAGAAGAGGGATGAGTGTAACAGGGCAGAAAGAAGATTAGCCACACAGTTGAGTTCTGAATAGATTGAAGAGGAGATAGATGACTCTGAGGGAATCCAACAAGGAGGTAACTAAAGAGTGGACAAGAGTTTTAGTTGTGTGATCAGAGAGGAAAGGGCAAATTTTACCAATGTTACAGAGAAAGAAATGCTAATAAAGGGTCATTTACAGAGTGAAATGCATTACTGCTGAAAATAAACAAAAATCACTCCACACCATACAAAATTTCTCAGTTTCTCATTCAGAATAAGAACATAAGAACATAAGATATGCCATACTGGGTCAGACCAAGGTCCATCAAGCCCAATATCCTGTTTCCAACAGTGGCCAATCTAGGTCATACATACCTAGCAGTTTCCCCAAAAGACACAGGTTCCACAATGCTTGTATTGGGTCAAGCATTGATATCCTGGGTCCCTTCTTAATAATGGTACTCAGCATCTGCTCCCTTCTAACTGCATTATCTCCCCCCCCCCCCCACACACACACACATCAGCCCATTTCCAGTCCTAGACCCCCCAATCAGCTCATTTCCGGTCCTATTCCACCCCCATCAGCCCATTTCCAGTCCAAGCTCCCCCCATCAGCTCATTTGCAATCCTAGGCCCCCCATCAGCCATTTCCAATACTAGCCCCCCCCCCCCCAAACCAATTCCAATCCTATTCAAGTGAGCTGATGGGGGGGCTTGGACTGGAAATTGGGTTGAGTGTGGAGGAGCTTCAGCCCATTTCTAGTCTAAGCTCCCCCACACTCAGTCTATTTCCAGTCCGAGCCTTCCACCCATCGACTCATTTCCAGTCCAAGCTGCCCCTATCAACCATTTCTAAAAGTAGCCCCCCCCCCCCATCGGACATTTCCAATCCTATTCCAGAACTACATCAATCCATTTCCAATCCTATCCCCCAAAAGCCCATTTGCTATCCTAGTCCTCCCCATCAGCTCATTTCCAGTCCTAGCCACCCCCCCCCACTCAGCCCATTTCCAATCCTAGCCTCCCCCCCATTCAGCCCATTTCCAATTATAGTCCCCCCAGCCCAATTCCAATCCTAGCCTCCCCACCATTCAGCCCATTTCCAATTATAGCCCCCCCCAACCCAATTCCAGTTTTAGACACCTCCACAGCCCATTTCAAGCCCATTTTAAGCCCATGTCCCCTCCCCGAAAAGCCCCGCAGCAGGCTTCAGAAGCTTCCGGCAGGCTCAGCACAGCTCGTTACAGCCGCAGGCAATCTTCATTACAATACAGCTGCTGAAGTGAAGGGAACAACGCTCTTCGCTTTGGCAGCTGTAACGAGC
This sequence comes from Ichthyophis bannanicus, assembly GCA_033557465.1. NCBI lineage: Eukaryota > Metazoa > Chordata > Amphibia > Gymnophiona > Ichthyophiidae > Ichthyophis > Ichthyophis bannanicus. The sequence goes on along the minus strand of CM066038.1, from coordinate 267,772,654 downwards.
TGTGCTGAGCCTGCCGGGAGCCGCTGAAACCTGCCGCGGGGCTCTTCGGGGAGGGGGTTTGGGCTTGAAATGGGCTGTGGAGGGGTCTAAAACTGCCGGGTGCCACTAAAGAAGGTTAGCAGTGTGCAGAATGTTTTTGGCACGGGGCCCTCTGAAGCGTGGGGCCCTGTGCCAACGACATTCTTGATCAATGGACGGGCCGGCCCTGACTTTAGCTGGTCACTATTCGATATGTATGCGCATAAGACTGATGGTGTGTACCTTCACTGGGGATGTACACAGGAGTAAAGCTTGAACAGAGTGCAAATTATAAAATGCTATGATTTATGCATATTCTGCATGAGCATTTATGCCAGTCCTAGGGCTCGTGAAAGTGCTTACACCTAGATTTCATGCACATTTCCCACTACTTATGACCTTATTTTATAAAGTATGCATGTATTTGACTTTATAAAATAACCATGATTGATGCCCATTAACTAGGCAAGACATTATAAAATTACCTTCCATGTGTGTTAATTTGTGGACTAATCTGTGTTAAATTGTTTTTGCTGACACTAAAATTTATAAGCTCTTTCCCATTTCTACAGACATATTTCATGTCTTACTTATCTGAGGGCTTTTACTTAATGGGGAGGGGGGGAGAAGTGTTCTCCTAACCATGATGAAACTAATTAAACTACTCTTCAGTGACACATTAGACTCTTCTTTCATAAGTGGATTCCATCTCTGCTCTCATTGCACCATCCACACAGCTATTCATTCACCTCCAGAATGTGAGCTTCTCTGCTTTTGCCTTTACCCTCAGTAGGGGGGGATTGAAGAGAACACCCCTGTGTATCCATCAGTTTCACCCTCTTTCCTAGAGCCATGAAGTCACTCTTAGGGGGATGTTTACTAAACATTCGTATCGTGCGGGTCCGCGGTAGTGTGCCTGTGCCATATAAGGAGTGGGCGGGTCAGGCAGAAAAAGGAAAAAAGCCGACCGTACGTGTGCGCGGCGCGCACATTTGCGGGCCCGACATTAGCGCGTGGGAAGGCTAAGTGGGGCGCTGCTGGGCACATATAGGAACAGAGCCGTAGCACAATGCTGAAGACACTGACCAGTGGTGCAAGGGTCAGGGGTTCAATCCCCCATCGTGCGCCAGGAAAAAGGCTGGCTGAGGCATGAATTTTCATGGTTAAAACTGCTTTAGGAGGCATAATAATTTTGGGCGTCATTAGGCGTTGTGCTGTTAATTGTGGGCGGCAGTAATTAAGTTCGTGCGGCATTAGGTGTTGCGCTGTTAATTTTGGGCGCCAGTAGCCGGCGCGCTGTCCATCTTGTGCGTTTTGGACGGCGCACTGTTATTATGGGCGTCATTGGGCGGCGTACTGTTAATTATGGGCGTTTTGTGTGGCATAAGGGGTCTCGCTGATATCCACGCACAGGAACAGAGCCACAGCACAATGTTTGAAACAGTGACCACTGGTGCAGGGATCAGCGGTTCAATACCTCACAGTGCCCAGTGAACACGGCTGGCTAAAACAGTATGTATTATGTTGTGTTGTGGTGTAGGTGGCTTTTTTTCTTTTTTTATCACTACTAGCAAACGCACTCTCACAGCATGTTAACATAAGGCGGCCCATAGGGCACATGTTACAGTGCACTGTCCGCCAACGCACCCTAGAACGTCCCCTATAGGGCACCATATATGTTGCCACACAGGATAATGTATAGTGCACACTATATGGATGGCAACCATAAGGTGGCCTATAGGGCGCCCTATAAAGCACCCTCAGACACACCTTATGGGTACAGTATGCCGCGGGTGTTTTATCATGCATAAAAATAGGTGGATTTGAGATGGATAATGCTGTGGACAACCCTATCACATTACCACACTGTGGTTTTGAACCCATATCCTCTGGCTACACAGGCAGTGACATAACTTTTGGACTACAGCACTATAGCTGTAAGCAAAAGCCATGGCTGGCTGCAGAAAGCCTGCACGTCACCTCACAGACAGTCTGCTGTTGTGAGGTGGATAGGGTTTGGCCACCTGTGCCCATGATGCACTGCACATGCAAATCACCAGTCCACAGATGCACACAGGATGGGGACTGCAACCCGACAGCTCCAGGCCTGGTATGGGGATGTGCCCGTGTGCACCCACACATCAACTCGGCCTGGTAGGGTGTACTGAGTGGGTGTTGTACTGGCACAGAGTAGCTACACACCGTCACATTGTGCGGGTACTGTGCTCACCCTAAGGGTGCGATGAGGCACCCAGGACCAGGTCCACAACACCCTCCACGGCAAATTTAGGCCATGGCAGAACTCCAATGCACTATTACTCTGTGAGATAGGTTCTTTCTGCAGAAACAACTTGGATATCTCTGTCGGTCTGAGTCTGGGGAACCCCTTATGGATACCTAGGTGGGTTAGGTACCACCATTTGTCCCCCCTCCTTCCCCCCCGTTTGCAACACAGGGTCTCCTCTCTAAATGCTACCTCCCTGCAATGGTGGCAGCAGAGTAGACCATCAACCCCAGTCCTGCTGTGAAAGAGACACCCTACAGGCCAGTCATGGCAGCTGTATACACATCCATAACACAATATCTGACAGACATTAGGCCTGTATGTGCTCGGTTGCACCCCACCACTATCTGATATTGTCCTGCAGCAAGCCATCAGCCACTGCACCCTGAAGGCGCTCCATCAGGACACAGACCAGCTGCGGACAATCTGCTAGTTAGTCCTGTTAGACATGCACATCCCTGACACAATATCTGACAGACAGTATGCCTTGATATGCTACGTTGGGCCCCACCACTATCTGATATTCTCCCGCAGCAAGCCATCACCCGCTGCACAGCACTCCATCAGGACACAAACCAACTGAGGACAGTCTGCTAGTTGGTCATGTTGGAAATGCATGCACCCAGAACTAGGATGGCCGTGCACACCAGCAGATAGGTCAGTGACTGGGCCCCAAAACACAACCCATATACATCACATGACAGAGATACTATCTATCACTATGGGGGTGCCTAGCCATGCTGTCGTCACTGCACAGTCAGGGTGTTGTACAACCCCAGCAGCACATACAGAGGCCACCCTGTCTGTGTGGGTGGTGGCCAGCCACTACAGTGTCCCAGCCAGTGCCCTCTGCCCTGTGCAGATGCATCCTGGCCATCCCACCCTGTCTGATCTATACCCATGGTACCTTGCTGCTCATTATGCACATTGGCAGGCCAATACTGGCAACAGTGCTGGCAGTGTGGGCTGTGGAAGGTGTTTGCAGCCAACACACACTGTATAGACAGACACACACTCACACACGTATGCCAGCATTGTGCTACTATAGAGGCGTTTGTCAACATTGGCCACCACACCAGTCCTGGGCACAGTACAGGCATGGATATGGTACGCAATACCGTTGGGAGTCACTCCCCAGGGTGGTAAACACTGTCTGAGACCAGACCTGATGCACCCACTGCAGACAACAGAATGATTGTCATGATGGAGCTCACAGAGCATAATTTGCGTAACGTAGGGTTATCTATCTGCCAGTACTCATAGCAAGCATTTGACAGCTGTGTACCGTATACCCTGGTGTAGGGTGACATTGCTAAGGAATGCACATGCTAGTATTGTGAGATGCACGCAGGGCCCAATGTCCTGCCTCTCCAGGAGGCATTGGCCAATGTGGCTGTGGGTGTGGGTGTGGGTGTGTCTGCCCCTGTTGGTTGCTGCTTTACAGCAGAGGTTCCCAGATGTAGGCCAGGATTACAACACACTGTTCTGGTTTTCCTGCTGTCCCTCATGAATATGCATGTGCTACATCTAAATGCCATGGCGGTGGTGCAGGGATATGACACACAAACATTTCTATGCGTGGCAGCATGGAACAGGAATGGTGTGTGGTCCGCCAGGACTGCATTTGTGAGACTCTGCTGTAGGTCGTGCCCCTGGTCATGGTGTCCGTGATCAGTGGGGTGAAAGATAGGCGTATGACCAATGCATATGTCCCCAGCAATAAAGGATTATCCTTACTATCACATTTTCGTTGTGGAAACAATATGTGGGCAGGATTGGCAGGGCTTTGAACCTGTGACCTTCTGTTCTTGCACACACTGTCTGTGTGCAGTGCACCCCCGTGCTGCCACAGATTTGCTGGATTTTCTGGGATGTCCATGACTGTACATCCGACAGGGCCTATCTGTTGCAGTGGACGGTGCCAGCCTGCACATAGCTAGGCCACTGTCTTCTGTGGCTATCAGGCACTGCCCCCTTCACCACCTGTACCCTTCCGGCAACATGCTGCCATGTGCTTTTCTTGGAAAAGCTGATGACATATGTGAGTTGTAGCACTCCAGGAATGCATTTTGGAGACTCTGCTCTGGGTAATGCACCAGTTCATGGTGTCTGTGCTCAGGGGGGTAAAATAGAGGGGTATTACCAATGCGTAGCATATGTCCTCACTACCACGGTGTGGGTGTGTGATAAATATGTGGAGAGGATTGTCGGTTACTCCAGCTGGGCATTGAACCGGTGACGTTCTGTTCTTGCATACACTGTCTGTGTGCACTGCACCACCGTGTTGCCATGGATAGGCTGTATTCCCTGGGCAGACCATGACTGTACATCCCACAGGGCCTGTTTGTTGCAGTGGACAGTGTCAGCCTGCACATGGCTAGGCCACTGTCTTCTGTGGCTAGCACCCACTACCCCCTCCACCACCTGTCCTCGTCCGCCAACATGCTGGCATGTCCTTCTCTCAGGGACAGCATATGACCTGCTTGCGTTGTGGCACTCCGGGACTGCATTTGTGGGACTGGGCTGTAGGTACGGCTCATTGTTATGGGGGGTGTGCAGTGTAGGGCAAAATGTGGGTGTTTGCACTATGCTTATGTTCCCTGCAATACAGGAGTGTCTGTGCTATCTCTGCTTGGTGGTGGGTAAAATATAGGGACTGGGCTGGCAGGTGCCCCAGCTGGGATTTGAACCTCTGCCCTCTGGTCCTAGAGGTACTGGCTCTGTCTGCTGCACCACACTGTGGCCACGGAGACTGTGCAGTCCCTGGAGATAGTTAACCTTGCAGGATGGAGTCTCAACCCCTGCTCTGCACATTTTGACTGTGGGCTCATTCACCCTGTCTGGTGACACACGTGCAAATAAACCCCGGAATTGACCACAAGAGAAGGGGGATGACATATAACCATGCTGGGCAACAGTGATATTAATGGGCAACCATATAAAACACTCCCAGGACAACTCCAAACAACGGACATGTTTTTTGGAAAGGTCTCCGCTCCGTTGACCCTTCCGAAATTAATTTCCTGTTTATGGAACCTTCCTGGGTGTATTTGTTATATTTGCCCATGGCTATCACTGTTCCCCAGCTGACTTACTGTTTTTAATATTTTTGTGCTGGTCATTTTCTATTTTTAATAGCACTTTTGTGCTGTGCACATGTATCACACTGCTCACGTTTTACAGGTTTCCCCGGTTTTGCTGTACATTGCTGACGGAAATGGTTTCTCTTCCCTTTAAATGTCCTCTACCGCGAGTGTTTCACTCGCGCTATTTTTTACTTGTAAATTCGGCCCCGCAACTGTGCGAGGGGCCTCTCCCCTCCCCTTCCCCGCCCATTAACCCCGTCTCTCCGCCCCTCGGGGGCCTTCCTCCGCCCTCCGTTAGCCTTTCCACGCCTCTATCGGACATTTGCGGGCCCGTACTTGTGCGGGGCCCGTTAGTGTGTCGCGCACATGCACGGGGGTTCATCGCCCATGTCCGGGGCGTTTAAGAGCGTTTAAGAGCGTTTAGGTGCCGCGTTTCCGTGCGCTATTGTGCGGCGCGCACCTTTGCGGTTTTTAGTAAACATCCCCCTTAATATGGTCAGAGGGATACCTAACAGCATCATTACTACCAGCATATATGAATAGCATCGTATAATAGACAGTACACTAGATGCAACTCGGCAAATTCTCTAAAATGCTTTGGATTTTAGCACCTGCAGGCATCACACCTCCTAGGATCTCATGTCTGGTAATCAGATGGATGCCTTTGTACCCCTCAGAAGGAAGACACTAATCACCACTATTCTTTGCTTCCTAGTGGTCACTGTTCTGACATCTATGGGGGTTTTGAACTCTATTTCTTCCTCTTCCTAGAATGTTGTCACTTATTTATTTATTTTATTTATTTAGCATTTCTTACATACCGTCTTTCAGTTTTATCAAGGTGGTTGACATTGAGCACAACAACAATTTTACATGGAACTTCTAATCACAAGTTTTACATGTAACAGCTAACAATACAATTGTGTATATCACAATCTAAACTGTGCAACCTTTCAAAAACTATTTACAATGTATTTATGGTCTCAGTTTAGTGTAGCATATGGTGATGTGGGAGGGATGGTTGGCAGTAATATTTGAGTATTACAGCTGTGTGTCTAGTGTGGTGTTGAAGTATTCCATGAACAGGTATGTTGTTTTCAGAAGTCAGTGGTACCTGTAGTTGCTCTTAATTGGTGTGGGAGTGAGTTCCAGAGGAACAGACTGTAGTATTCAAACACTCCTTGGAGTGATTAGGAGGAGCTGTTTTTTTTTTATAGGTTTTAAACAATACAATAACCAAAAAAAATGGTACAGGACAATTATGAGCTCCCAAAACCAATGCAAAAAGTAAATATATAAAGTAAAATACATAGTAGACAAACAATATAGACCACGTCAAGAGAGCGACCTGCTATACAAAAAAAAAAAAAAAAAAGAAACATCCTTGTAAATCAGAAAACAAGTCGGTATAGACTACATAATTGGAGGCAATTCAATCAAACATTACCAACCCCTACTAGAGCCTGCCTGTCAACCAGAAAGTTCTCCAGATGTGTCACGTCTAGGAAAATATAAGAAGCACTATCATAATTTATGATACACTTACAAGGAAACCGTAAATAAAAGGATGCTCCCAAAGCTAAAACCCGGGGCTTAAGAGCTAGAAATTGCCTCCGGCGCAATTGGGTAGCACGCGAGACATCTGGAAAAATATTTATAGTCTGTCCACAAAACTTGGCGGACTTAACCCTAAAAAAGGCTTTCAATATACGTTGTTTCACCAATATCGATGAAAATGTAACCAACAACGTGGAACGTAAAGTAATTGTATCTAGGGAATCCTCCAGAAACACACTAAGATTTGTTATAGAGGGAACAATCTCATCAAGTTCACCCTCTGCAGAATTAACCTTTTTTGAACCTGCGGGTACATAATAAATCTGCAGAACATCAATAGAATCTGATATGGCTAATATATCCTTAAAATATTTATCCAAAAGAATCTTAGGAGATAGCAATGAAGACTGCAGAAAATTCAAAAAACGCAAGTTGCAGGCCCGCATAGAATTCTCAAGAGTTTCCAATTTAGAATGCAGAGTTAAAGAATCTTTAATTCCAACCACATTGATAGATTGAAGAGGAAGAACTTGAGTCTCTATAAGAACATAAGATATGCCATACTGGGTCAGACCAAGGTCCATCAAGCCCAGTATTCTGTTTCCAACAGTGGCCAATCTAGGTCATATTTACCTAGGAGTTTTTCCCAAGAGACACAAGTTCCACAATGCTTGTACTGGGTCAAGCATTGATATCTTCGGTCACTTCTTAATAATGGTTTATGGACCTTTCCTCCAGGAACTTGTCCAAACCTTTTTAAAACCCAGCTACACTAACAGCCTTTACTACATCCTCCGGTAACAAATTCCAGAATTTGATTACACGTTGAGTGAAAAAATATTTTCTTTTATTAGTCTTAAATAGTTTACCCTGTAGCTTCATTGCATGTCCCCTAGTCTTTCTATATTCTGATAAGGTAAACAATCGATCTACGTTTACCCGTTCCACTCCGTTCATTAATTTATAGACTTCTATCATATCTCCCCTCAGCCGTCTCTTTTCCAGGTTAAAGAGCCCTAACCTTTTTAGCCTTTCTTCATAGGAGTATCCTTCCATCCCCTTTACCATTTTGGTGGCTCTTCTCTGTACCTTTTCTAAAATCGCTATATCCTTTATAAGATACGGCGACCAGAATTGCACACAATATTCAAGATGCGGTCTCACCATGGAACGATATAGAGGCATTATAATATCTTTTGTTTTATTTTCCATTCCTTTCCTTATCATACCTAGCATTCTATTTGCTCTCTTGGCCGCCGCTGCACACTGGGCCGAGGGTTTTAACATGGTATCCACAATGACGCCTAAATCTTTTTCCTGGGTGGTGGTTCCTAATGTGGAATCTTGCATCGTGTAACCATAGTTTGGGTTGTTCTTCCCTAGGTGCATAACCTTGCACTTGTCCACATTAAATTTCATCTGCCATTTTGATGCCCAGTCTTCCAATTTATCAAGATCCTCTTGCAATTTTTCACAATCCTCTTGGGTTTTAACAACTTTAAATAGTTTTGTGTCATCTGCAAATTTGATAACCTCACTCTTTATTCCACTTTCCAGGTCATTTATGAATATGTCAAAAAGCAGCGGACCCAGCACAGATCCCTGGGGTACACCACTATTCACCTTTCTCCATTGGGAAAATTGGCCATTTAGCCCTACCCTCTGCTTTCTATCTGTTAACCAGTTCCTGATCCACAATAGTACACTTCCTCCTATCCCATGACTCTTTAGTTTTGCCAAAAGTCTCTGATGAGGGACCTTGTCAAAGGCTTTCTGAAAGTCCAGATACACAATATCAACCGACTCACCTTTGTCCACCTGTTTATTCACTCCTTCAAAAAAACATAACAGATTAGTAAGACAAGATCTTCCTTGTCTAAAGCCATGTTGGTTGTCACCCATTGGGTTGTGACTATCTACATGCTGAGTAATTTTATTCTTTATGATGGTTTCTACCATTTTTCCCGGTACTGACGTCAGGCTCACCGGTCTGTAGTTTCCCGGATCACCCCTGGAACCCTTTTTAAAAATTGGTGTTACATTGGCGATCCTCCAATCTTCAGGTATTACAGATGATTTTAATGAAAATTCACAGATTACTAACAGCAGGTCTGCAATCTCATATTTCAGTTCTTTCAACACCCTTGGATGTATACCATCTGGCCCAGGTGATTTGCTACTCTTCAGTTTATCTAACAGTTGTAAGACATCTTCCCGATGTATCGATATTTCCTTCAGTTCTTCCGCACCTTTAAATACCACTTCAGTCATGGGTAACATCCCTACATCTTCCTCAGTAAAGACCGAAGCAAAGAATTCATTCAGTCTCTCCGCTATCGCCTTGTCGCCTCTTAGTGCTCCTTTAACCCCTTTATCATCTAATGGACCAACTGACTGTCTCACAGGTTTTTGCTACGAATGTACTTGAAAAGATCTTTATTTCGCGTTTTTGCTTCCGCAGCAAGCTTCTTCTCAAATTCTCTCTTTGCTTGCCTTATCAATGCCTTGCATTTGACTTGCCAGTGCTTGTGCTGTTTCCAGGTTTTGTCGTTTGGCTCTTTTTTCCATTTCCTGAAAGATGCTTTTTTGGCAACAACAGCCTCTCTGACCTCACCTTTAAACCATGCTGGCAGTTTTTTGGACTTCCTTCCACTTTTCTTAAAGCGTGGAATACAGCTGGTCTAGGCTTCCAAGATAGTATTTTTCAACAACACCCAAGCTTGATGTACGTCTTTAACCTTCGCAACTGCTCCTTTTAGTTTTTTCTTAACTGTTTTCCTCATTTTATCATAGTCTCCCTTTCGAAAGTTAAAAGGTAGTACTGTGGATTTCCTTACTATCCCTCCTCCACTAATTAAATCAAAGGTGATCATGCTATGATCACTATTGCCAAGTGGCCCCAACACCCTTATCTCTTGCACTAGATCTGGTGTTCCACTAAGGACTAGGTCTAATATGGCTTCCCCTCTGGTCGGTTCATGAACCAGCTGCTCCAAGAAGCAGTCATTTATTTCATCTAGGAACTTTATCTCCCTAGCATGTCCTGACGTGACACTGACCCAGTCGATACCGGAGTAATTGAAATCACCCATTATTATTACTGCGCTGTAACTAATTTGGTAACAGCCACATCAATCATAGAAGCTTTCTCATCAAGCTGCCGCACTGATGCGGCAGCTTCCTGAGAAAACCTACACAAAGAACTAACAGCCAGGGATACCTTAGAATCAATAGATTTCAAAGTGCCCCAGAGGTCCTTTAAGGTGACGTCTGCATCCGGCTGCAAGACTGGAAGTTCGAAAGAACTCTCCAGTGTTGCCATATGAACCGGATGAGGCATATGCACTAGATTATCCTTCCTGCAAGACACGGAAGAAGACCCTAAATAAGCATCATCCTTTAGGACAGGACAGGGTGGAGGGGATCTCCCACCGGAGTTTAGAGAAACGCCCTTGGGGGAAGACTGTGCCAGCGGTACAGGGGCAAAATGCTTATCAAGAGGGCCGGCCGGTTTAGACACACCGGAGTCGGCATCCTGAAGTCTGGGCTGAGCTTTTTACCCTTCCTCTTACCCATAGCAAAACTTTAAAAGAATGCCAAAAGGATTTCAATAGTGGGAAATCGCAAAAGAGCAAACAGCCACAAACATAAGCATTCTGCCCACGATCTAACCAAGGTACACACCAACCTCCGCCAAACATCGCAGTGACGTCGAAGGGGCGTCAAAGGGGCAGAACCTGCCCCTTTAGACACGCCCCTTCAGAAACTACCCACAATCGCGCTCCGCAATTGCGGCAGAAGGAGACCAAACATATAACCTCAAGGTCCCAGAAGGAGCAGGCTGCCCCAGGCGCGCCTGCCCGATGGAAGCTGGGCAATGGCGGCGTCAGATGGCAGGTACAGCCGCAGTAGTCTGATGGCCCGATAGACAGGGCAAAGACCTCCTCACACTCCAGCAAGTAGCTCCAACTTCAAGATACCAGAGGTAAGCTTTTAAAGTCCTCAAGGTCCCAGAAGGAGCAGGCTGCCCCAGGCGCGCCTGCCCGATGGAAGCAGGGCAATGGCGGCGTCAGATGGCAGGTACAGCCACGGTAGTCTGATGGCCCAATAGACAGGGCAAAGACCTCCTCACACTCCAGCAAGCAGCTCCCGGGAGGAGCTGGTTTTGAAACTTGTTTTCGAGAGGTTGTTTTGATGTTGCTTCCTCCTTGATCGAGTATCCACTTCTTCCACTTCTAGGGCTACATATTGGTTCCTCAGTTCAAATGAAGGTGGAGTCAGGGTATTGATTCTGCAGGCTCTGCTGACCCCCATACCATCTTTTTCTCTATTAGAGATCTTTGCTGCCTCAAGAGCATTTCATCAATATATCATGGATGCTTCTCAGTCTTGCCACCTTCTCTCTCAGTTCCTCCATTTGTTTCATGAGGAATTCAACCTGCATGTATCCCTCATCTAGGATCAAGCTGTCAATCTGAATGGAGACAGAAGCTGTAACAGGGGCAACATATTTGGTGACATGATTTTTCACAGCCATACTTCAGCTATGGAGTTTTGCTACCTACTGAAGGAAATGAGAAAAAGTCCTTACCTTTTCCTCAACAGTCATGGAACCCAATTAGATCTCTGGCCAGAAATGGCAAAGGGCTTTTCAAATTTCTACACACAGTAACTATTTAGGGGTGCTTATCCCAAATGAGTTGTCTCAGTTAGTTTCCTTGAATTGTCGAAAGTTGAAACAGAAGTTAAGAAAGATCTGCAAGACTGGAAGGATATCGCTGTTACGTGGCTAGGTAGGATAAAGTAATTAAAATGTTTAGTGTTGCCAAACATTTTAGTTTTTTTCATGCAACCTCTTATGCAAGTACTTAGGAGCTTCTTCACCCAGATGCATAAAATAACTTCTGGGTCCTGGAGATAGATTAACAGGTCAACTGCATACAAAGAAATGCTATGATATCTCCTATTTACCTGGACTCCCAGCTTCTGCTCCTCAGCACCTCATCAAAAAACAAGAACCTCAATAGCCAATATGAACAGAAGGGGATAGGGGGCAAGTCTGGTGAGCGCCCCTGCTCCAATGGAATTGAGGAGAGTGATGTCCATTCACTATTGCTGCTGCCACAGGACATTCATACAAGGCTTCAATCCAGCCACAAATCTTATTATCAAACCCAAACCTTCTCGTAACACTGCAAAAAGATTCTGCCCCTTGTTGAAAGCTTTCTCCACCTTCAATGAAAAGACTATTTATCAGGAACAAACCAAACCGACTGCAAGATATTCAATGAGCAGCGAACATTCTCAAAGTCAAATCTTCCTTTCATAAAGCCCATCTTGTCAGGACTATAAGATCTTATAGTCTCAGCCGAGCAAGGGGGTAGCCAGTCCCCTGGATATCCCCACCTCCCCCGGTCCCCTCCCCCCTTTTTCCAAGTGATGACAGAGGCTCCTCTTATTATGTGTAACATAATGATATTTATTAGTAATTAGTCTATATTATAAGATCATTAAGTATCAAAAATAAGTGACATATATATCCACTGCAACTAAACAGTCCAGACAATGATGCATAACTTAGAACATTCAATGAATAGGATCACATGAGACACACAGCCTGTACTGCCTTGAGGCTGAGCAATTTAAAGCCTGAATTTTTTCTCTGTCTTCTCTCTTGATGGATTGTTATGTATTGCTGCCTCTGATTAGGTTAGTTTGCTTTTATTACTTTGCCTTTAACTGATTTAGTGTGCATGATGGATCCTTATATAATCCTCTAGAAGAATATCTTTTCATTTATGGTGAACTGCTTTTTTGCCAGTTTTGGCCATCTGTGAGACCTTTTTCCTTTTTACATGTATAGGCAATCGATTTTGAGTGGTTTTTGCTCTCCCATTGCCTATTTGTGATTTGATATATATAGCGATTTTAGACTGTGGAAAATGTTTGCATGCATAAATTGATTTTTTCATCTTTCTGATGTCACATACTTAAAAATATTTAACGGTTCGCTTTTCCTTCACGGCTCCCTTTGACAGGATTGCAGTGTTGTGGAAGGTATGGTGCTTTACATACTATTCTTCCATTTTTTCTTGGAGTCCGTCATGTTTGATAGTTTTTTATAGCCTCCGGAACTGCAACACAGTATGTTTCCCTGTTTTGCTCCCACCAAACATTTTTACTCAATCTCTTTGATAGTTAATTTGGCTGATTCAATTATAAGGTTTTAGATGGGTGTGTTTGTAGCAGCCATGGAGTAGTTTTATCTGTCTTTGAATTGGCAGAACCTTTTTGCTCTTTATGTCCCCCAATAATTTTAAGACTGAATTTTAATTTCTCTGTCTATTGCATTTCAACCACTTATATTTGGGTCTGACTTTGTCGTTGTATGAAATAAAGTTTTTCAATGGATGAATGATCTGCCACTCTGTAAAGGTCTTCGTTAGCTTTTAAAGAGATTTGTTATTGTTTGCATATATGGGTTTTCTTTCTCTTCCCTGGCCATTTACTACATGGAGGAGCACTGTAGATTTATCTCTTAGCTGCTATCACTATAGCCTCCTCCTCTGCATTTTATCTCCATTGGCCTTCCTTGTCACAATTCACAGTCTGAAAGTAGGCTAACATCATATCTCTCCTCTTTGTGGATGAATTCCTCTCATTTATTTATTTATTTATTTATTTATTTTTCTTGCCTCTTTCACAGTACTCCACTTGGATGATCCCTTACGTATATTAGCAAGTTACGCTGTACCAGTGTCTTACTAGTGGTGAGTTGTTTACATTCTTCAATATTATTTTAGATATATATGTATACAATCGTGGCCAATTACATAACCCTCCTGTGGTATCACTTTTTTATGTTTTAGTCATTATATGTGTAAGAAATTTTAGTATTTACAATTATCAATCCATTGATTTTAGTCTGTTATATATATGTATGTTTTTAGATAAAAGAACTATTTTATCATTTGGTTCCTTTGGATTAGGTGATTGTTATATAGTACCATTTTATTATTTTTATTTTTTTAATTTTCTATTTCAGTTTTTATTTCAAATGTTATAATTTTAACTTAACTTAACTTTTATTTTATTTTATATTTTATATGTTTAATGGTTTGTATATATGTTTTTGTACAAAGTCTTAGTCCCCTGAAGAAGGCTTCAGCCAAAACACGTTTCAGGCAGACCGTGTTATCAATAAAGCACTTTCCTCCAGTGGCATGGCTCTCCTGCTCCTTTTTGCTTCTCTGTGTTTGCAGGATGTGCCTCCCTTCTGCACTATAGGAGTTGCCCCCCTCCCCACGGTCTTATCCGGTTGTACTCTTTGAAATTCCACACCTTGCCAATGACAACTTTATACCTCTACCCATCGGATCAGTCTTGGATCTGCGAATGTGCATCTTCCCCATGCCACCCCTAACTGTGAGGTCTCCAAGCTGGAGTCCCCCACCTCCCGGCATGCATCTCAAGAGTGCTACCAACTCTCCTGTCCTCAGTGCCCTGAAGAAAATTGGCATAAAAGTGCATCTGAAGAGCTGTGCCTCGATGCATTGTGACAGACCGCAACTGTGGCCATGACCATCCTTCTCAACACCTCAGTTGTGATTGGGCACCTATGATCCAGTGGACGGCCATAACCCGCTAACCATCCACTCATGAAAATGGCCCCAAGCCTTCGTGTATTTGAGTCTTGTCAGCGCTTAAAGGGAACCCATCAAGTGTCTCCATACTCCAGCGGGCCAAGTTGCCGCTGGGATGAGGGTCTTGGCCAAGTCTGCACTCAGGTACTAGTTCTGAATGCTGACATCTTAAAACGAGAGCAGGCATCAACAATAATGTTATGATAGCCAAGCATATCAACACTATTTGTCCCGGTGAAAAGCGGGATATAAATGCAGTTAAATAAATAAAATAAATAAATAGCAGCGCTACCACCCCTTGTGTTCTGGCATACATCCCGCCATATTGTCCATGCACAATGTAATTGCCTTGTTGGACAATTGCAAGACCCTAAAAACAGGGCTGCCATTTCAGGAAATAATTTGAGAGGTGATATCTTTGGTGGAGCCACAGTCATGCCATTCTCAAGGCCAAGGTTCAGAACCCCAAACTGCTTGGGTTACCAATTGGTTGAGTGAGAGGCAACAAAAGGTACAGGTAAATGGAGCTCACTCTGAGGAGAAGGAGGTTACCAGTGGTGTGCCCCAGGGATCTCTCCTTAGTCCGATTCTTGTTAACATCTTTGGTAGTGATATAGCGGAAGGGCTGTCGGGTAAGATTTGCCTCTTTGCAAATGATACCAAAATCTGCAATAGAGTAGACATCCAGGAAGGTGTAGATAACATGAGGAGGGATCTAGCTAAGCTTGAAGAATGATCTAGAATTTGGCAGCTAAGATTTAATGTTAAAAAATACAAGATCATGCATTTGGGCTGTAGCAATCCAAGGGAGCAATATAGTATGGGGGGGGGGGGGAGTACTTTTGTCCACTAAAGAAGAGCAGGACCTAGATGTGATTGTGTCTGATGATCTTAAAGTAGCTAAACAAGTAGAAAAGGCGACAGCAAAAGCTAGAAAGATTCTTGGATGCTTAGGGAGAGGAATAGCCAGCAGAAGAAAGGAAGTGATATTGCCTCTATATAAGTCTTTGGTGCGACGTCATTTGGAGTATTGTGTGCAATTCTGGAGACTGCACCTTCAAAAGGTTATAAACAGGCTGGAGTCAGTACAGATGGTGGCTACTAAAATGGTTAGTGTTCTTCATTATAAAGCATATGAGGACAGACTTAAGGATCTTAATATGTACACCTTAGAGAAAAGGCGGGATAGAGGTGATATGATTGAGACATTTAAATACCTCCGTGGCATAAATACACAGGAGGAGAGCCTCTTTCGATTGAAAGCAAGCTCTGCTACAAGGGGACATGGATTGAGGGTGAAAGGAGATAGATTCAGGAGTGATATGCGGAAATATTTCTTTACGGAAAGAGTGGTGGATCTGTGGAATAGTCTCTCAGTGGAGGTGGTAGAGATGAGGACAGTATCTGAATTCAAAGAAGCATGGGACAAACACAGAGGATCTCTAAAGGAAAAAAGGGGACTCTTGTAGTAGTTGATATGGAAGGACAGACGTGGTCTTTTTCTGTCGTCATGTTTCTATGTTTCTATATACCGAATCCTACTCTACCAGATGCATCAGTGTATAATTTGAGGTCCGAGCTGGGAATTAAAACGGGAGGGTTGGAGGAAGTAAGATGGCGGCAGGAAGTGTTGCCGGAGCATAGCTGCGTTTCTTCTGATTTGTGCTGTCTTGGAGAGGTGTTTGTGGCCATTGTAATGGACCATAGAAAATGAAAGCAGGGATACTTACCCTCAGGTCCTGCTGTGGTAAGCTGTGAGGGACAGAAAACCTTTCATTTGTGTGGCTTTTCTTCCGGCACAGGAGCAGAGTCTTCAGCGGAGCCATTAGAAGGTATATCAGCTTTGTGCACCCAGGGTGTTCAGCTCTCTTCGGAGCTGCGAACCGCCCCCGCTGAGATCCGTAAGCATTTGGTCAGCCAGTGATGTGCTTCCAACCGGCCTGCCGACGAGCACGCCACTCAGGGATGGAGAAGAGGGCACTCCAGTGACAAAGGCAACTCCAGTGGCAAGTGAAGTTTTAGGAAGGAAGGGGGTAATGGCTGTAACAGCAGCTACAGAGCTTGCATCGATGCAGACTGGAGTTTTGCCAGCTTCTGGGGTTAAAAACAGGTTGATATCAGTGAAAGCGCTATGGGATGTGATTGCTATCGTGAACTCTTCCCTAGGATCTCTTGCGGGGACTGTGAGTACTGATCTGATGAAGGTTAAGATGAATTATGATTCTATCTCCACTGTCCAGGAGCAGCAAGCTGTGAGAATTCTCACTTTGGAGCAGGAACTGGGCATCTCCGGGAGTTGGTGGGAGCTCAGATCAAGGACAAGTTTGTGTTGTCTCGGAAGACAGAGTATTTAGAAAATTAAGCCCGACATAATAACATCAGACTTTTGAACTTTCCTAGGTTTCCAATTTTGTCAGCTGTGGAGATGGTGAGGAAATACTTTGGAGAAGTTCTAAAGATATCTCTGGAGCATTTTCCTCTCTTGACCCAAGTACAATACTTGTTTCTTCAGACTAGTGGTTGAGGAGATGCTCCTGGAGCTGTTTCATTGGGGAGAGGGGACCTAATGGGGTTCTTAGAGAACTCCTTAGAGATTATTACGGCTGGGACCACCCTTCGAGTTACCCTGGCTCTGGAGTCAGATAAACCTATGATTTTCCACTCATATTTTAGGAACTTTAATGAATGTTTTTTGGGGGTCACAGGTTAGAATGTTTCCTGATTTGTCTCGTGGTTCTCAGTTAAGGAAGAAGGAGTTTCTATGCCTTTGGCTGAGGGTCTTGGCTATAGGGGCTTCTTTCCAATTAAAATTTCCTATTAGACTTCTGGTGACATCATTGGGCTGAATGGCGGTGTGAACATAGAGCTCCGCTGCCAAAGCCCGCAATAAAGGAGAAAAACACACCTGAAAGCGAACGGGGCAGTGAAATGGTGTGAAATGCTGGGGCAGCAGTGAGTAGACACCCGTTGAAGCCATCAGCAGAGAAAGTCGGGGAGCCCGAAGGATTGACAAGCTGCGGGAGTGGCAGTGAGACCACAATTGGGGAGCACGTGGCAGTGGAGAGAGGCAGCCTGAACGCTGCAGTGCAAGTGAATGAGGCAGCAGAGTTGCGAGGGAGCAGAACTTCGCCAGAGAGAGGGCAGCCAAAGCGATCGGGTGCCGAAGACAGTGCCAATCGGTGGCAGAGATCACCACAGGTGCGCAGCAGCAGTGAGTAGGGACATGGCTGCAGAGGCGAAGGGCAGCAAGGAAAGCAGTGTGGGCATGAGGGAGAGCACGCGGTGCCAGTGAGAAGCGGCTGGGCCCCAGCGGCAAACGAGATCCAGACAGTGGCATTGGAGTGGGATTGAGGTGCAGGAGCGAAGAGCCAGCAGTGACATGACAGTAGCTCCGGGAAGGAGGTGAGAGGGGCGCAGACAGACGGTATAGGCCACTATCAGCCTGGTAGGGTGCAGGAGTGCAGGCCAGAAAGCAAATTACTGAAGCCGGACATATTAAGCTATCTAAGACTCTCTACGACCGATTTATCAACACTACAAACCCTAACAGTCTCTGGAAAGGACAAGCAGGGAGAAAGGAGGCTCACAAAGTGCAAAGCAGTAGAGCCCAAAGGAGAAGGCTGTGAGGAAGATGGAGAAGTACAAAGGAGGGATCGCAGCAAAGAAAAAGTTGGCGGAGTACAGA
Organism: Ichthyophis bannanicus; assembly: GCA_033557465.1. NCBI lineage: Eukaryota > Metazoa > Chordata > Amphibia > Gymnophiona > Ichthyophiidae > Ichthyophis > Ichthyophis bannanicus. Next base: position 267,754,381 of record CM066038.1, on the reverse strand, counting down.
TCCTCTTACGCTCCCCTGAGAGGAGGGAAGGAAGGAGAAAGGGAGGGCAAAATGGTGGCAGAGCCTGAGGCAGAGCCTGGGGAGGCACTGGAGAGTTCATGGGGCCTGGGGATATCCAATATGATAAAGATATGGTTGAATGAGCTGAAAGAAGAACTGGAAATTTGTGGAGTAAAAAATGACCTAAAAGAGACTTTGCAATCAGGATATAGGGGACCTAGGTTCCCGATTGGAGGAAATGGAAACGCAGCTGGAACAACAAGGGGATATATTGGAAGATATTAAAAAAGGATGGACAGAATTAAAGCAAGCGCAAGAAGAGTTGAAGGAGAAGACGGAGGATCTGGAAGATTGCTCACGGAGGAGCAATATAAGAGCACGAGGCATTCCAGAGAGCCCCCAATATAAAAATTGTGAAGAAGTCATTCAAAAAGTGTTTGCAGCAGTGTTACAAGCAGTGGCCTTAGATGAGTGTGAAGGGGGTGAGTGACTGCAAATTGAAAGGGCACACAGGGGGCTGGGTCCAATGTGAGACAACAGACCAAGGAACATAGTGGTGTGCCTGTGATCTTTTAAAAGTAAAGAGAATATCCTGAAGGCTGCATGGAAATTGGGTCATTTTCAATGGGAAGGACAAGCGGTGGAATTCTTTCAGGACTTATCTCTGGGCACCCTACAACGCCGGAGAGAGATGAAGGAGGTGATGGCATTCCAGAGGAGAGAGGAGGTGCGTTATAGATGGTTATACCCTTTTGGACTGCTCATAACGGTGAAAGGAATGTCGAGAAAGGTGAAGAACAGTGAAGAAGCATGGGGAGTGCTTGGAGAATTGGGACTCAGCAACTTGCCTGAGGCAAAGAGAGCCAAGCACAAATAAAGACTGGCTCGATGTCCAAGGCCAGGATTGCCAGTTTCCGATGGCAGAGGACACCAGCTCAGGGTCAAAGACCGGCGAGGCTGACCAAAGGCAGCCCAGGAGTAAACTCAACAGTGAAGGATAGTGGCTGAAGAAGAGGAACCCAGAGTATTTGGCATCAGATGTTGTCTTAATTGTACTGTGATGCAGGACATTGATAAGAGTCTTGTAAGAGACGATTCTCGAAGGGTATGGGAGGTAGGTGGGGGGAGTAGGAGGAGGCGGATAGGACGAGGGGGAAGGGGGGTGGAAGGTTTAGAGGGTAAGGTTGGGTAGCAAATATTATGAATGTCAATAATGGGCAGCGACAAGGGGTAGGGGGCAGTGGGAAGAACAGCTGGTGGGGGGAGATTGGGTAGGGTAGTGGGGGGATGTAGGTGGTGAGGAACAACGGGGGGGGGGGTGAACGGAGTTTTGGGCCGGGAAGGAGGGAGGAAGGGATAGGCCAGGCCATTAGAGGGGGGATTAGGTGTGAGGAAGGAGGAGGGGGAATGGAAGGGGAGGGGCGCGGCAGAGGTCTGATAGACTGTCACCATATATGGAAGACGAGTCTCCAAGGAGGGGACGAGGAAAGGGGAAGGGTGGAAGGGGGAGGGGGAAGGGAGATAGGGGGGAAGGCAGGAGGGGAAGGGAGGGGGAGGAAGGGGGTGAAGGGGGGGGGGAGGAAGGGGGGCAACAGGTTTTAGGCAAGGGCACTGTTAGCCAAGGGAGGGGAAGGGGAGGTCTTATCAAATGGTGAGTTAAAAATAATGACACTGAATGTGAAGGGTTTCAACTCACCATTTAAAAGGCAGAAATTATATAAAGAGCTCCAGTGTCAAAGGGCCACAGTGGTGCTCTTACAGGAAACACATTTGACCAGGGCAACAGAGCACTTGGTCAGGCCAAAGGGTTATAGTTTGGGGGTATATGCATCAAACACAGTAGAAAAGAAAAAAAGGGGGGGAGGTGGCGATATTGATTGGCTCAAAGATTAAGGTGGTGCTTCAAAATATCATTCGGGACAAAGCGGGAAGATATGTGTTAATACGAGCCAAAATAGGAGCGGAATGGTACTGTGTAGTAAATGTGTATGCGCCAACTGGGGCAAAAGTGGAATTCTGGAGGGCCCTTAGTTTAACTATATTTATTGAATTATTCAATTTTAACATCCACACCAAATACCATGAATGAACAGAAAAATGGATATAACCAGTACATCAAAAGGAAAATAAATGATATTAAACCCTTATTTTCTATCTAAATTAGACCACAATATGAAGGAAATAGGGAAGTACTAGGAAATAAAGTAGATAGATCGAAGCCCAAATAGGCATATCCTAACCATCTAACACAAATAACTAAATTAGCAGATAGGAGACTCACGCGTCAGCTGTATGAGAAGGAAAGATGACCTCAACAGTACTCCCTTCTCTAGCCTCCAGAAAAGCCAGCAACTGTTTCAGCTCAAAAACAAATACATCTTTTGTTTAAAATCCACATAACATTTAATAGGAAATTTAAGCTGAAAGGAAGCACCCAGGGCCACAACCCTGGGACGAAGAGCCAAAAACTCCTTCCTTCTCAACTGTGTAATTCGTAACAAATCAGGGAATATCCTAACTTTAGAACCAGAAAAAACTTCACTAGCATTCCTGAAATACATTCTAAGGATAAAAATTGTATCTGACTCTAAAGCGAATGTAACAAGCAGGGTAGTTATTCCAATCACGACCTCCAATGAATTCTCCAGAAAACCTGTACGGTCCCCTAACCCAGAATGGGAAGAGGGAACCACGTGTCCCCCGCCCCTACTGCCCAGGGACAGGTACTGGTCTCTAATCATGGGAGGAAACTTCTCCGGGGGAATTTTAAAACTTCCCCGAAGTACTTTCGCACCATCTCTGTAGCTGACAATAAAGGAGATCTAGGAAAACTCAGAAACCGTAGATTACATCGTCAGGTCTGGTTCTCCAGGTACTCCATCTTCCTACTAGACACAGAACTGTCCTTAATCTGGGCATTGACAAGTTCACGCATCTCCCCCATCTCCCTTTCCAGGTTGGTAATTCTCCCAACTTGCTCCTCATACGCATTAGTAAGATTAACACAAGTAGCTTTGACCCCATTAATCTCAGTCTTAAACGTCCCACACATTCTGTTCATAGAGAGATTCAAAGTCGTTATTCCTTCCCACAGCGTTTCCATCGTATAGGCCGCAGGTCTCACCAATACAGGCATCACAGAAAAGGTCCTCCCTCTGTGCCGGGACAGCAACCACATCTCGCTCCGATGGAATCCCCACTTCTCTCTCCTCACACTGTCCCGTATCATCAGGGGAGAAAATCAACTCAGTCGAAGCACCTCCATTGCCCTCTGAGAGAGGCGTGCTTGTAGACACAGCCTCCGGAGGAACAGCCTCCGGAGGAACAGCTGCCACTGAGGACAAGCTTCCAGGTCGCGGCAGAGGTGTATGCTTCTCCGGAGAGAGCCAAACACCAGAGACGCTCTGGGGCAAAACTCTTCCCGATGTCCCAGCCAAAGACGCCGCTCCAGCACCAGGACCAAAGCCACACTCCCCAAGTGTTCGCTGGCCCGATGGATTCAGCAAGTTCCCGCCAGGAGGTAAGGCCACCTGCTTCCGCTTTCTCCACCCCATTCCAATGCTAGAGGCTCCACAGGCTCCAGCGATCCTCGAGGTAGCAACTCACTGCTCAGCATGAACATCCGCCATCTTGATTACTTCCCTTGGAGGGCCCTTAACGAAGAGGTGGGTAAGCTGGGGGCAGGTACACTTATATGTGGTGGAGACTTTAATATAACATGGCATCCGGAAAGGGACGCCACAGGGAAAAGGGAAGACAGGAACGTGGATAGGAATAAATATCATAAATTTGTGCAACAGCAATGCCTGGTAGACAGCTGGAGATTCCAACATCCCCGGAAAAAACAATTTTCATATTTCTCACCGGTTCATTTATTTATTTTATTTATTTAACAATTCTTCTATACCGCGCTATTACAATCAGCGCGGTGTACATCGAACAAAACATACTACAATGCATACAAGCAACATTGAGTTTTACATAGAACAGGGAAAAAAAAACATAGGATAACTGGGTCATATTCCAGAATAGATGCTATTTGGGTAATAAAAGAGGCGGTCGAGAGGATTAAGGGGGCTGAGATGGACCTAATAACGTGGTCAGATCATGCGCTAGTGGTGGTGGAGTTGCAAGTGGAAAGGGAAGGGAGGGGGAATCAATTTTGGAGATTAAATGAATCCTTATTAGAAGATGAGAGAGTTAAGGAGGAAATTGAATGAGAAATAACGGATTACTTTAGAAGAAATGATAACGGGGAAGTGGCTTGGGGAGGGGTATGGGATGGATTTAAAGCAGTAGTGTGAGGTGTATTGATTAAATGGGGGGTGCGTATAAAGAAAGAGAAAGAAGGCAGGGAGAGAGAGTTACGACAGTGGCTTTTGAACCTGGAGAAACTGGATGCACAGGACAGAAGAGGCCAAGTACTGGCAGTAAGAGCACAACGCAACGGCATGCAGGCTGAAACAATTAGATATCATATGCAATTATTGAAACAATCATATTTTGAGGGAGGGAATAAGGTGGGAAGGTACATGGCGCTAAAGTTGAAACAAAGGAAATTAAAAGCACACATACTACAGGTGCATGACTCGGGAGGGAAACTAGTCCAGCGGGATGGAGAAATCAGAGAGGCGTTTAAAAAATTCTATCAAACATTGTATGCAGCAAAGAACATACCTCCGGTGGAAAGGGTGCAGAGTTATCTGGATTCGACCCAACTACCGAGGTTGGGGGAGGAGGTCCAAGGAGAACTGAACAGGTTATTTTGCCAGAGGAAGTTAGAATAGCTATAAAACAGTTGAAGGTGGATAAGGCACCTGGACTCGATGGGCTCACAGCAAAATTCTATAGAAAATTTGGGGAAGCATTAATCTCCCTGCTAGTCAGGTTGTTTCATTTGCCAAGGGAAGGAGGAGTTTTGACAGCTACGATGGGCTGGGCAGGCATATCTTTAATACCCAAAGAAGGAAAAGACCCACAAGATTGCACATCCTATCGACCCATTGCACTGCTGAATTTGGATGCTAAATTGTTGGCGAAGATATTGGCTAAGCGCTTAAATAAAGTCATAGGGAACCTGGTGCATCAGGATCAAGCGGGGTTTATCCCAGGTAGACAAGTAGTGGATAATATTCGGAAGACCTTAAATTTAATATGGTCAGTTGAACAGAGTAAGGAGAAGGCGCTATTATTGTCCCTGGATGCAGAAAAGGCTTTCGACCAGGTATCGTGGGCCTTTTTATTTCAGGTGATGGAAAAAATGGGGTTAGGAGCGCACATTATGGAGTGGATAAGAGCATTGTATCACAGCCCAAAGGCGTGTGTCAGAGTGAATGGGGGTTATTCCTCCTTCTTCGAGCAAGGAAGGGGAGCAAGGCAGGGTTGCCCACTGTCTCCCCTGTTATTTGCTCTTTCAATAGAACCCTTTGCAGCCAGGATTAGGGAACATGCAAACTTCAGGGGGATAGATATAGGGAAGCAGGAATACAGGCTATCACTTTTTGCGTATGATATACTGATGTGCGTGACTAGACCACATGTATCTCTGCCAATAATCATGTGGGAAATAAGCAAATTTGGAAAGCTATCGGGATTTACTATAAACTGAAAGAAGTTGGAAATACTCAGTCTGTCACTAGCTGAGGAGGAAAAGGAATTATTGCAAAAAAAGTACCCGTTTAGGTGGGTGCAGCGTGCTACTAAGTATTTAGGGATCCATATAGGTAACCAATTAAATTCTCTATATGATCTAAATTACCCAGGGATGTTTGGACAAGTGGAGGGATGGCTAAACACATGGGGCCAGGGATATTTATCTTGGCTGGGGTGAATAGCAACAGTAAAGATGATGCTGTTGCCCAGTTTGTTCTTTCTTTTTCAAACGTTGCCTATAGGGGTACTGTGGAAGAAAATGAGCAAATACAAAGGCAGGTTACTAGGTTTATATGGCAGGGTAGAAACCCCAGGGTAGCTATGTGTACACTGCAAAGGGCTAAGGAGGAGGGAGGATTGGGGTCCCCAACTTTCGGAAGTACTATGCCGCAGCGCAGTTGAAGGCAGTGCATGATTGGCATAGGCCCAGGGGGAAACAAAAGCACTGGGTTCAAATGGAAGAGGAGTCAGTAAGGGGAGAGGGCTTAGAACGATTAGTATGGAGAGGGGAGGTAAGGTTCGGGGGCAGAATCCTATCATTGAGCACACACTGAATATATGGCAATGGCACAGGAAGGCACTAGTGCAGGATAAAGGGTATACACAAGGGATGACCTTGGAGGCATGCTTCGAGAACGGAAGGGGGCCAGACAGGAACATACTAAGGCGGTGGGCCAAGTTGGACTTAACGCATATTGCACAAGTAGTGCATAAAGAGGGGGTTAGGGATTTTGAAGGGATGAGGGATCTATATGGTCTTTCAATGCATGATCACTATAGTTAGGGACATGATCCCAGTGCTTTTTAACACAGAGGAAGGTGTGGCAAGATTTATGGAGTGATAGAGGGTGCTTTCAGCTACTCTGTACAGGGCAGGTGGTCTGCAAAGGAGTTTTGTCAAAAATATATAAGAGCTTACTGGAAGGGGGTAGGCAAATTAGAGTACATGAAAAAGTGGGAAGAGGAACTAGAAGTGGAATAGGGAGAACAGATCTGGGACAAAATTGTTCAAACGGTGGCGGGCATCTCAATAGGTACCCAAATAAAAGAAAATGCATATAAAGTGTTGTACCGGTGGTACTGGACACCAATATGACAATGGAAGGCGGGGCGGGGACAATCAGATAAGTGCTGGAGAGGTTGTAAGGAGAGGGGTACCTTGATACACATGTGGTGGAGCTGCGGGAAAATCCGCCAATATTGGGAACAAGTTTTGGATATCATAAAGGGAATGACAGGCTTCCAATTAAAAAGGCGGCCGTAGGTATGTCTACTCCAATACATAGAGGAGGACATTCCGGTGAGAGACAAGGAAGTGCTGCACCACTGTTTAGTGGCAGCAAGGAGTGAAATTGCTAAATTATGGACGGGGATACGACCACCAAGGAGTAGGGATTTTGTCCGCCGAGTTGCGGACTTGTGTTTGATGCATAGACTGACAGGACTTAAGAAGGGGAGAGGTGATAAAATTCTGGAGCAATGGAAACATGTGTTCATCTGGTTGGAAACACATGGAGGGGGCAAGGGGGAGGGCAGCTCAGGGGCACCAAATGTGTAATGTATATCCACAAGGGTTGTTCTGGGCATCGAGACCTAGATGATCATGGAGAGAATGCTACATGAAAAGCAGTGTGAAAAGATGTAACGCAATGGATGATGATTATAACTGTATGTAAAGACAATGCAATGTGCCTAAATGCCAAGGGGGGAATTTGAGGGGGAACACGAAGGGAGGGGAAAGGGGGAAGGGGGGAGGGGATTAGTTTAGGTTACAATTACTGCTATATTAGAGCTAAGGGACTATAAGAAATAAATAACACTATAGGGGGTAAGGTGGAAAAGTAAATAACATGATAAGAATTGGCTGTATGTTAACTTGAAAATTTAATAAAAGTCAAATGGAAAAAAAAAATCCTATTAAGTGTTGTGTTTCCTATAAGGATAATGTATATTTGTTCTTTCATATAGAACAGCTTGTGGAGTTCTTAATTGTTAGAGAAGAAGGTTCTGTTCAGGTTATTATCCCTACCCATATGGCTGGCGCTTAAGTCTCCACCTATCTGTTTATTTCTTTGGTAGCCTTGTGGTGGGATTCTGTCACAGCTAGTGTTTTTCCGGGTACCTCTCCTCTTATTTCCTTATCTATGTGGACTAGTTTGTGGAGGTTTAATTTTTCTTCTGTTACTCTTATTTTGTTAATATGCTGATATATACTCCTTTTTCTTTCATTCATGTTAATATTTTGAATGTGTATGTTATAACTCTCAATTAAAAATAAAATAAAAAAATATGGGAGGGTCCTGCCAAATATCATACCATTGAAAGACTTTAAAAAAGGTTCACAAATGCCCAGATCCTCCCTTATGTCCTTGGTAGCCCTGATGTGATGATGCCACTCACTCACTCCCCTCGTTGCCAGGGCTAGTCGTTGACAGAATACCTGCCTCATGGAAATAACCCTAGCTGTGAAGCAGAGGAGACCAAGCAACAATTGGGCGTTGCTTTCTGCCCGTAATCCTATCCTGGGGCAGTCTCAAAACCTGGGTCTAAACATCCAATTCGATACCTAAGAATGTAATTACTATTACTCTCTTGTCAGCCGCAAGAGGTATCTCAAAACACTGGACAATATGCTGGAAGGAAGTCATAAGCTGTTTGCACTGCTTGTATCCTGAGCCTCTGTGAGGTCTAGCCCATGAGAGTGAGAATCCATAAGCATACACAGGGAAGGAAGTAGCATAATTTACAAAACAAGAGAAAAATTCTTCAAATAATTAGATCAACAAATAGGAAAAACAGGTGGCAAATGCGCAAATACAGTGGGAAATAAAAAGTGTTACTCCAAGAGCCCTTTGACAATCAAGAACAGACACATGACTAGTTAAGGAGAGGTGAACTGAAACCGAAGGATGAGAGTTTGGTAGTTGCTGCCTACGACAGAGGATGATTTGAGAAAATGTATATACAGAAAGGCACCATAAACTAGCAGGCCTCATCCATTGGAAACTCTGTACACATTACAACATCATTGTGCCTGAAAAGCACTGGGATCATGTCCCTAAAAGAATTACAGAGAATGAGGAGGTTATGATCATGTGAGATACTCCCATTCCGACTGATAAAAGACTGGATGCAAGGAAGCTGGATATAGTGATAAAGGAGAAAAATACCAGACTGGCATTGATTATAGAGGTGCCAGTTCCAAGCAACTATTATGTGAATTGGTTTGAGAGGGAGAAAATCTTCAAGTATCAAGGATGCAGTCAGAAGACAAGAGAAAGTGACAGAAAGATACAGAGTTATTTCCCCTGGTGTTCGGTGCCACGGACTTAATTAAGAGGAATTTCCAAATACATATTTATTTATTTGAACAATTTTTCTATACCAGCCCTTTCTGAGATCAGGGACGGTTTACATCGAACAATAAAACGCAGTTACATGGAACGTATTGAACTATTGAACAATGATACAAAGAACCATATACATATCAGTAAACATTTGGACAAAAGCATAGTGGTAGCTGGTTCTCTTAACTATTTACAAGGTCTTGCTGAAAGGGGAATAACTGAGGGATTTAGGTTATTTGGGAGGGGGGGTGGTTAGGAGCATGGAGTGTGTTATTGATGGAAGTGGGTTATAGTATTCAGAGAACAGATGAGTTTTTAATACTTTGTGGAATGTTTGTAGGTCCTTGATTGCTCTGATTGGGTCAGGCAGAGAATTCCAGAGGGTGGGGGCTGTGAATCTGAACGCCATATTACTTGTAATTTGTCTGGTTTTGTATATTGCAAGGGGTATTGCTAGGAGGTTCTGTGTGCTTTTTCGCCTACTTCTGGTGTCTTTTTGTGAGTGTATTATGGAGGATAGGTAGGAGGGGGTGATAGCATTGTGCAGTTTGAAAGTAGTAACTATTTTCTTGTATTTTATTCTAGAAGCTATTGGGAGCCAGTGGAGGTTATAGAGAATTGGAGTGATGTGGTCAGTAGGCTAGCCTTAGATATTATCCTGGCAGTTACATTCTGGGCAAGTTGAAGTGTGTGAATGGTCTTCTTTGGGAGACCTTGAAGGAGACCATTGCAGTAGTCCAAGTGTGAAGGGCAGGGATTCAATTCCCATCTGGGGACAGCAATCTCAGGCTGGAGGGACTAGGGTTTCTAGTCCTATAGGCATTCCTTGTGGCCTTGGCAAAGCCACTTAACTCTCCATTGCCTCAGGTACACATAGATTGTGAGCCCTTTGGGGACAAGGAAATGTATCCAATACCTGTTTATAGTGATTATATAATGTAAACTGCTTTGATTGAAGGATAAGGCGGTATAGAAAACTGGTTAAATAAAATAAATAAATATCCCTATCCATAAAAGCAAACTGCAATTTTCTAAACCACCACTAGCTTCCAAAGGTTTTTTTTTTTAAATGGTAAACCAATAATGTTGACCACAACTGTACATTAAACTATTCCAAGCATACCCTATCATGCATATTTGCTAACATATTTCGCTGCAAGCCTCCTCCATTCCACTATCTCGACTGAAGTCAATGAAATTGGTTAAGTAATTGTATCATTTGATGCAGATTATGGAAAACTATTAATTGTGAGTCCTGTACACAAACCAATTATGAGCAATAATTTTGCGACCATTTTGGAAACCTGAGTTGCTAAGAAAATAAACGCCACATGACTGTAGCTTACAAAGTATTAGAAGTGGGCAAGTCAGAAATGTACCCTTGCCAACTCCAACATGGCTGCCAGGTAAGAACTCACTCACCAGATGGCTATACCTGCACCTGCCGAAAAAGGCCCCCTAGTCTACTGGCCCCCAAATCTCCTGCCTACATGGATTGCAACCTCCCCCTGTCTCCGAGTTTCACCATTCCCCCTGCCGCCCTCCACAGCAGAAATAGGGGGGGGGGGGGGCTTACAAGACCCAGAGAAGCCCAATGTCAGCATGAGTGAGGAAGGAGAGATGCCACATGACAACGCTTCACTCCCATGCATCCCTGCTCCATGCCCTGCCCTCCTCAGCGGCAAGCACTTGTGATGGGCATCAGGGCACCCAGAAAAGGACTTGCTGGGGGGGGGGAGGAGGTGCTACTCCTCGAGGCCCTGCCATCTGAAATCCTGTCTTTCGGAGGTTCGGAGGAAATGTGATACTGGCAGAGGAGAGATGGAGAGGGCATCAGCAGCATGGGAAGATAAAAGAAAACCTCCCATCTGCCAGGTAAGCTGCCTGAATGCCACCGACAGACTCACCGCATGTATGGCAGACTGTGTGAGGGGACCAAAACAAAGGAGTCTGACTGCAAGGGGACCAAAGCAAAGTTGTCTGGATCCTGTCGTTCAATTTTCCTATAATGTTTAAATTATTTTAACATTTTGTAAGATTGCAGTTATTTGTTTAATGTAATTGTAATGAATTATGAAATGTAATTTTGCTGTAGTTTATGTATAATTTAATGTAATGTACTGTAGTTTACTGTAATGTACTATCTTGTTGTCTCCCCCCCCCTCGATGTAGTCCCTCTGTTGTCTTGTTGACCACTTTGATTGAAGGATAAGGTGGTATATAAAACTGATTAAATAAATTAATAAATAAATAGCCCTCCCCAGGGCCCACTCTCCTGCCCCTCTGTCCCCTCTTAACCCTATCTTGGCACTGGCACCCTCTGCCAGCCCGTGCCTCACGGCCGCTATTCTCAACAGCGGGTATCTATGTTTAGTAGGGAGATAGGACGATAATTACTACAAAGAGCGAATCCCTGTCCTCTTTTGGTATGATAGTGATGGGCAGCTTCACCTGAGACAAAACTTCATCAAACCTGGGACTGAAAAGTCTTATAGACCTCAGCTGGCAAATGATCCAAACAAGCTGCTTTCCCAACTTTAAGATTCTTAATAACTCTAAGGGGTATGTTTACTAAAGTGCGTTAATCGTGATTAACGTGCGTTGTACGACGTTAACGGTCGTAAGTGCAGTATACCGCGCGTAAGCACGCGCGACCGACCGTTAACGTCATACTACGCGCGTTAACTGTGGTTAACGATCGTAAAGCCCCGCGGCGCGTTAAAACAGCGCAGAAGGTGGAGAGTGGGCGGAGAGAAGGGGTCAATGGGCGGAGAGTGGGCGGGGAGAGGCCAACGCACTGATTTCCAGAGCTGAATTCCAACGCGAATGAAAACCTGCCGTTAAAGCCGTTTAAAGGCAAGAGAAACCATTTACGTCAGCAATGTACAGGAAAACCGGGGAAACCCACTAAACGTGAGCAGTGTGATACATGTGCACAGAACAGAAAATCACATAAAACGTTACAAATGCCCACAAGAAACATGTAACAAAGCATAATGCAGCTGTGCTACAGTGATAGCAATGGGCAAAAAGGAACAACAGTCCATGGCAAGCACCAAATAAAAATGAAAGATGTGTGGAAGTGTCTACGCTCCGCAGACCCTTTCAAAGACCATCTCATTGTAATGGAGCTGTCCTGGGAGTGTTGTGTAATGTTGCCCAATGATATCATGTTTGCCCAGCTTGGTCAGGGGTGTGTGCCCCTTTCATGAGTTCGTTTCAGAGGCATATGTGCACCTTTGTCTGCATACAAGGTAAATGAGGCCACAGTAAACCTGTTGCAGAGCAGGGTTGCAGACTCATCAGGCAGGTTTAACTAACTCAAGGGACTGCACTGTTGCCGTGTCCACAGTGTGGTGCAACAGACACAGCCAGTGTCTGTAAGACCAGAGGGTCACAGGCTCAAATCCCAGCTGGGGCTCCTGCCAACCCAGTCCCCATAGTCTCACCCACCACTAAACATTGATAGTAAAGACACCCCTTGTTTGCAGAGAACAGACGCATGGCCTATATTTTACCACACCAGAAACAGGCACATTACCTAAAGCTGAGTTCCGCAAATGCAGTCCTGGAGGGACCCACACCATACCGGCCTCATGCTGCCCCTAACAAAGATGCCTGTGCTGCATATCTATGCACCGCCCCCATGGTATGCAGATGTAGCTCATGCATATGTATGAGGGACAGCGTGAAAACCCGAACAGTGTTTGGAACAGCAGGACTGGAGTCGTGGAACTCTGCTGTAAAGCAGCAGCCAACAGGGCCAGACACCCACCCATAGGCCCAATTGGCCAATGCCTCCTGGAGAGGCAAGACATTGGGCCCTGCCTGTATCCCCCAATACTAGCATTTGCATACCGTAGCAATGCCACCCTACACCTGTGTATATGGTTCAGAGTTCTCAAACGTTCCCAATGACAACTGGCATATACCAATTCCTACGTTAAGCACAGCTCGCTCAGTGAGCTCCACCATAACAATCATTCCGATGTCTGTGTTGTTTGCTGCAGGTCTGGACTCTGACAGTGTTCACCACCCTTGTGAGTGAACCCCCAACAGCCCTGTGTACCATATCCATGCCTGTACTATGTCCATCACTAGTGTGGTGGCTATGGCTGATGCCCACCTCTATAGTAGCACAATGCTGGAATAGGTGTGGGGGGGGGGAGGGGCTGGATGTCTATCCAGTGTGTGGTGGCTGCAAACACCTTCCACAGTCCACGCTGCCAGCAATGTTGCCGCTATTGGGCTGCCCATGTGCATAATGAGGAGCAAAGTACCATGGGTATAGGCCGGACAGGGTGGCCTGGCCAGGGTGCATCTGCACAGGGTATAGGGCAGTGACAGGCAAATTGTAGTGGCCGGGCACCACCTACCCAGACAGGGTGACCTCAGTATATCCTGCTGAAAGCTCACTCTCACCCTGACTGTGCAGTGACCACAGCATGGCTAGGCACTACCATGGTGCTATATAGTATTTCTCTTATGTGATAAATATGGGTTTCCTTTTGGGGCCCAGTCACTGATGTATCTGCTTGATGTGTATGCTGGCATCCCAGTACTGGGTGCAGGCAGCTCCACTGGGCACTAGCAGCCTGTTTGCAGCTGGTAGGTGATGTGATGTGATGGAGTGGCTTGTAGGGTGTGTTGGCTTGCACCAGGAGAATATCAGATAGTGGTGGGGAGCAGCATACTATATCCTGGCCTAATGTCTGTTTGCTATTATGTTATGGATGTGTACAGAGCTGCATTGACTGCGCTGTGGGGTGTCTGCCCCTCAGCAGGACTAGGGTTAATGTTCCCCTCCACTGCCACCTTTGCAGGGAGATAGAATGTGCAACTTTTGATAGGTGACCCTGTTTGACGCCCTGGGGGAGGTGGGTGGTGGTGGTGCATGGGGCTACACCTGCCTGAAACAGACAGAAATGTCCAAGGTGTTCCTGCAGAAAATACCTATCTCACACAGTAACACTGCTTTGGACACACACCATGGACGTTGCTGTGGACCTAGTGCTGGATGCCCCACCGCAACCTCAGGGTGAGCACAGTACCCGCACAATGTGACGGTGTCCAGCTACTCTGTGCCAGTACAACACATGGTAAGTACCTCCTATCAGGCCAAGATGCCGTGGGGGTGCACATGGTCAGTTCCCTCTACCAGGCCCAGCTGCTGTGGGGGTGCATTCCACATGGTGTGTATGTGTGGACAGCTGATTTGCATGTGCAGTGCATCATGGGTGTGACTGTCACATTCCAACCCTCTGAAACCACAGTACGAGCACACAGCCTCTGATAAACTATGGCGCATCACACGTACATCTGGTAGCATAATGCATAGGTGCAAGACACCCTACAGAGTCTGTAATATATGAAATGCCCACACTGGTAAAACCCACACGTACCCATGCACGATGCTACGCGCGCAGGTACGCACGTAGCTACGCACGTACCAACGTACGCGGCTAGGCTCCCATACGCAATGTACCGAAAAATAAAGCCTCCTCATTCCCCCTGTAATTTACAGGCTAATGCCTGGGACAGCCGTCTACGTTACACACACTGGGCACTCGAACCCATGCTGCCCGTATCAGCAGTCACTGCAGTAACCATTGTGCTACAGCTCTGTATGGGTTAGGTATGTCTGAGTGGCTTCTTATGCTTAACGCGCGGTGCCTCCTCTAACGCGCCACGTATCGCTCGTTAGTTCTGTAACGCGCGTTAGGTCTTCCGCTGTCCCGCCTATCTCCTTATTTGGGGGTTTGTCTTATTACCGCGGATACTAACGCGAACTGCACTAACGCGATTTAGTAAACATACCCCTAAGTATCTCTGACAAGGAGAAGGGGTGCTTTAGTGTCACAACAGCATATGTTTCTAAAAGAGGCAGAATTCTGTAATGAATCTACTCATCCAACATTTCAGAGGGAACCTCCAAACGAGAATCATAGAGCTCCTTAAGGTAATTAGCAAATCAGGCTGCCATCTTCCTTATCCCTAATAACTGTGTGTGTTTTTTCCATCTCCTTTTTAGTTGTCAAAGTAACAATTTGTGGGCTTTATTACTATGCTTATAGAATTGTCGTCTCATATATTGCATCAGGTTTATTTATTTATTTAATTTATTTATTTAACAGCTTTTATATACTGCCTTATCATAGAATCAAAGCCGTTTACATTGTAACTCAAACATTTACATAGAACAAGTTATGAAGCTCTGAAGGGGGGGTGACATGCAGAGAATGCTCTGAAGCATAACTTATTTACAATGAACATATGTATATACAGGATGTGGTGGAGGTTCAGCTGTTCGAAAGTTAAGTGGGCTCATTGGATTGGTCAGTGAAAAGGAGGGTTTTTAGTTGTTTTCTGAAGTCTTTCATATCAGTGGTGGACCTTAATTTCCCATGGAGAGAGTTCCAGATGGCAGGTGTGGCAAGCGAGAATGCTCTCCTCGTAGTGGAATTATTTGTCCTTCTGTATGTGTATGGTATAGGAATGGTGTCGATTGTGCCCTGTCTCTTAGGTCTGCTGTTGTGACTAATGCAAAACATCTCCTCTAGAGCTCCAGCTGACATGTTTCTTATCTTGAAAACTGTCAGGGAAGATTTGTATCTAGCACAGGCAGTGATTGGAAACCAATGGAGTTGTTGTAAGAGCGGCGTTATATGGTCTTGTTTATTTGAACCAGTGATGACTCTAGCAATAGTATTTTGGACCAGTTGTAAGGATCTTGTTGTTTGCTTTGGTAGTCCTTGATAAATTGCATTGCAATAGTCTAGAATAGGGGTTCTAATCGCTTGACATACTGATCAGAAATGGTCCTTGTTGAGGAGGGGCTTGAGTCTTCAAATGGTGGCAAGTTTGTATAATGCATTCTTAGTAATCCTGTTGATGTGTGGTTGTAAACTTAGCTGGAAGTCAAGTGTTACTCCAAGGTAACGAACTTCATCCTTAATTGGTATGGTAAGAGTCTGCCACCGAGACTGAAGTAGGGAGGATGGCCATTGTATTCCTTGTGATGAATAGTGCCTCAGTCTTTTTCATATTTATGAATAGGTTATTGTTTGAAAGCCAGATGGATATCTCTTGGAGACAATTTGTCTTGGAAGAGTAGTCTGGAGAATCCAGGGTGATTGGGGTGTATGCCATGATATCGTCTGCATAGATAGCATATTGTAACTTGTCCTTCTTGAAGATGTTGCAGACTGGCCATATGTAAATGTTAAATAGAAGGGCAGATAGGGAGGATCCTTGTGGAACCCCCTGTGCTGTGTGAAATGAAGCAGATGTGTGTGATCGTACTTTGACCTTCTGTTGTCTGTCACTGAGGTATGATTGGAACCACTTGTGGGTAGCGTTGTATAGGCCAATGTCTGTTAGTCTGTTCAAGAGGATGTTGTGGGATACTGTGTCAAAAGCAGAGGAAATGTCAATGAATACTAGCAGGAAACCGGTTTTGAAGTTGTCAGTTCCTCTGAGTAGGGTGTCAAGAAGGTGGATGAGTAGAGTCTCCACACTGTGATTAGGGCGAAAGCCATGTTGATGCAGGTCAAGTGGAGCATGTGTGTCAAGGTGATCCTGGAGCTGTCTTTGCACGGTCTTCTCAATAATCTTGTTCAGAAAGGGGAAGCTGGAGATAGGTCTATATGCAATGGGATCTGTGGGGTCCGGTGTTGGTGTTTTAGGCATTGGACGGAATGTGGCTTCTTTGAGTGCAGTGGGCATGTAACCTTGAGTTAGGGGGTGCCTATTAGCCTGTGGATGTCTTTGATGAGTTCTTCTTTTGTTGATTTTATTCATGCCATGAGGAATGGATCTGATGGAGCTGTGCCGGAGTATAGCTCAGTGATGGTGCGGGTGACTTGTTCCATTGTAGGGATGTGGAATTCACTCCATCTGTTTAGTAAAGTAGAACATGTGTTCAGAATAGGAGAGGAGGTATTAGTGGGGTCTTGGGTTCTCAAGTGAGGGTTGTTCTTGGCAAGAAGGAAGTCTGCAAATGTTTGTGGGTGAATCTTGACTTCGTCCTTTTATGATGGTTCTTTTGTAAGAGACTGGACTATCTCGAAGAGTTCTCTTGGCTAGTTGCTAGCCTTTAAGATGAGGTTGATATGGTATTGCTGCTTTTGACTGTTGATAAGGCTGTTATAGTTTTGTTGCATTATTTGGTATTCTTGTAATGTGATTTCTGAGTGGTCACGTCTCTATTGTCCCTCCTTCTGGCGTGGATTTCTTTTAGTCATTCTTACTACCTCGGAATACTAGGGGCAGGATTTCTTCTGGTGCTCCTTTGATTTGCGCTGTCTTGATCGGGTGCTCTAGCAGCTGTGCTGATTGTTGTGTTCCATATGTTAATTGCTTTATCAAGATCAGTGCAGTCCCATGGGAAGTTATGTAAGATGTCACTGAGGAATGTGTCTCTGTCAAAACCCTTGAATCTTCTTGTCTGGTTGGGCCTCTTCTGAGGTTCAAGTGTGGGAGGGAGCAGTATCTTAAAGTCTATAGCGTGTTGGTCAGACCAGAGTATAGGGGGGATGTTTACTAAAGTGCGGTAATCGTGATTAACACGCGTAAAGTACATTTAACGATCTTTCGCACATCCGAACGCGCGTTCTGACATGCTAACGATCGTTAAACGTACTTTACGCGCGTTAACCGCAGTTAACGATCGTAAACCTCCGCGGCGCGTTAAAACAGCGCAGAAGGTGGAGAGTGGGCGGAGAGAAGGGGTAAATGGGCAGAGAGTGGGCGGGGAGAGGCTCCCCTCATACTAACGTGCTGAATTTCTGAGCTCAATTCCAACGCGAATGAAAACCTGTCGTTAAAGGCATATTAAAGGGAAGAGAAACCATTTCCGTCAGCAATGTACAGCAAAATCGGGGAAACCCACAAAACGTGAGCAGTGTGATACATGTGCAAAGACCAAAAGTTCACATAAAACCTTAAGAATGACCACAAGAAACATTGTAAAAAGCACAATTCAGCTGGGCAACAGTGATAGCAATGGGCAACAATGAACAACACTCCCTGGAAAGCACCAAAGAAAGAAATGATGTTTGGAAGGGTCTACGCTCCGTAGACCCTTTCAAAGATCATTTCATTGTGATGGAGCTTTCCTGGGAGTGGTGTGTAATGTTGCCCAGTGATATCATTGTTGCCCAGCTTGGTTATGAGTGTTTGCCCCTTTTTTTGAGGTCTGTTTTGAGGTTTATGTGCACCTTTGTCTCCATACAAGGTACATGAGCCCACAGTAAACCTGAGCAGAGCAGGGTTTCTGACGCGTCAGGCCGCTTTAACTAACTCCAGGGACTGCACCATCTCTGTGGCCACAGTGTGGTGCAACAGACACAGCCAGTGCCTGTAAAACCCAAGGGTCACAGGTTCAAATCCCAGCTGGGGCTCCTGCTAACCCAATCCCCATAGTTTTACCCACCACTAAACAGTGTTAGTACAGACACCCCTTTATTGCAGAGAACATACGCATGGTCAATACGCCTATATTATACCACACCAAACACAGACATCAGAAACAGGCACATTACCCAGAGCAGAGTCTCGCAATTGCAGTCCTGGAGGGTCCCACACCATTCAGGTTCCATGCTGCCTCTAATAAAGATGCCTGTGCTGCATATCTATGCACCACCCCCATGGTATGCAGATGTAGCTCATGCATATTTATGAGGGACAGCATGAAAACCCGAACAGGTTTGGAACACCAGGACTGGAGTTGGGGAACTCTGCCGTAAAGCAGCAGCCAACAGGGCCAGACACACCCACAGGCCCCATTGGCCAATGCCTCCTGGAGAAGCAGGACATTGGGCCCTGCCTGTATCTCCCAATACTAGCAGTTGCATACCTTAGCAATGCCACCCTACACCTGGGTATATGGTACACAGCTATCAAACGTTTCCTGTGATAACTGGCAGATATCAATTCCTACATTAAGCACAGTTTGCTCAGTGAGCTCCACCATAACAATCATTCTGCTGTCTGTGGTGTGTGCTGCAGGTCTGGTCTCTGACAGTGCGTACCACCATGGGGAGTGACCCCCAACAGTCTTGCGTACAATATCCATGCCTGAACTGTGCCCAGGACTGGTGTGGTGGGTATGGCTGCTGAACACCTCTATAGTTGCACAATGCTGGCATAGGTGTGGGGGTATCTGTCTGTCTATCCAGTGTGTGGTGGCTGCAAACACCTTCCACAGCCCACACTGCCAGCAATGTTGCCAGTAGTGAGCTGCCAATGTGCATAATGAGGAGCAAGGTACCATGGGTATAGGCCGGACAGGGTGGCCTGGCCAGGGTGCATCTGCACAGGGCATAGGGCAGTGACAGGCACATTTTAGTGCCCGGCCACCACCTACACAGACAGGGTGACCTCAGTATGTCTTGCTGAGAGATCACTCTCACCCTTACTGTGCAGTGACCACAGCATGGCTAGGCACCCCCAATAGTGCTATATAGCATTTCTCTCATGTGATAGATATGGGTTTCCTTTTGGGGCCCAGTCACTGATTTATCTACTTGCTGTGTATGCTGACATCCCAGTTCTGGGTGCATGCATCTCCACTGGGCACATGCATTATAGACTAACTAGCAGACTGTTTGCAGCTGGTATGTGTCTTGATGGAGTGGCGTGCAGTGGCTGATGGCTTGCTGCAGGAGTATATCAGATAGTGGTGGGGTGCAGCTTACCATACCCAGGCCTGATGTCTGTCTGCGTACAGAGCTGCGGTGCCTGCCCTGTGGGGTGTCTGTTCCTCACCAGAACTGGGGTTGATGTTCCTCTCTACTGCCACCTTTGCAGGGAGGTAGAAGGTGGATCTATTGTTAGGAGACCCTGTTTGCCACCCTTGGCACTTGGGGGGGTGCATGGGGGCTACACCTGACTGCAAGGTGTTTGTGCAGAAACTACCTATCTCGCACATTAACACTGCTTTGGACCTGCGCCAGAGCCTCTTTCAGCCATGGACGGTGCTGTGTACCTGGTGCTGGGCGCCTCACTGCACCCTCAGGGTGATCACAGTACCCGCACAATGTGACGGTGTGTAGCTACTCTGTGCCAGTACAACACATGGTCAGTACCCCCTACCAGGCCGAGGTGCTGTGGGGGTGCACATGGTCACTTCCCCCTACCAGGCCGAGGTGCTGTGGGGGTGCATTCCCCATGGTGTGTATCTGTGGACAGCTGATTTGCATGTGCAGTGCATCATGGGTGTGACTGGCACAATCCAACCCTGGGAAGATCCAGCGCCTGCTCTCAGGCTCTGATAAACCATAGGCCATTACACGTACATCTGTTAGCATAGTGCATAGGTGCAAGACACCCTAAAGTGTCTGTACTATAAGGTGCCCACGCTGGTCAAAACACACGTACCCACGCACGATTGTACACATGTACCAACGCACGGGGATACGCCCGTAACAACGCACGCAGCCACGCATGTACCAACGTACATGGCTATGCGCACTGCGAGAGTGTGTTTCACTAACAACTACTGAACGTAAAGAAAAACATGCATAGTAACATAGTAACATAGTAGTTGACGGCAGATAAAGACCAGCATGGTCCATCCAGTCTGCCCAGCGAGATGGCAAGAGTAGGTGCACCTGTCGCTCTGCGCAGGCCACCCCTCTCCATATCCTTGTTCAGGGGTAAACCCACCACTCCATATAGGACACCCCTATTTGTTGAGACGTTATATGGTTCGGAAGTTAGATGGTACTGTTTATTTTGTTTTTTTTCCTATTTCTGTAAAGGGATCCTCTGTGTTTGTCCCATGCCTTTTTGAATTCCGTCACCGTGTTCGCCCCTACCACTTCCATCGGGAGGGCATTCCAAGCATCCACCACCCTTTCAGTGAAAAAATATTTCCTGACATTGCCTTTCAATTTACCCCCTTGCAGTTTCATGTTATGCCCTCTAGTTTTACAGGTTCCCCGTCTTTGGAAGAGGTTTGTTTGTTCATCATTTCTCTTTAAGTATTTAAAGGTCTGAATCATATCTCCCCTGTGCCTCCTTTCCTCCAAGGTATACATATTTAGGTCTTCAAGTCTCTTCTCATAAGGCTTCTGACGCAGGCTCCAAATCATTTTGGTCGCCTTCCTCTGAACAGTCTCCAGTCTTTTTACATCCTTTGCAAGATATGGTCTCCAAAACTGAACGCAGTATTCCAAGTGAGGCCTCACCAGTGACCTATACAGTGGCATAAGTACCTCTTCTTTTCTGCTGGTAATCCCTCTTTGTATGCAGCCCAACATCCTCCTGGCTTTTGCCACCGCCTTGTCGCACTGTTTTGCCACCTTGAGATCAGCAGAGATAATCACACCAAGGTCTTTTTCCTGAACTGTGCATACCAACCTTTCTCCCCCTATCTTGTACATTTCTCTTGGATTTCTGCTACCCAAGTGCATGACACTGCACTTTTTGGCATTAAATTGTAGTTGCCAAGCTTTAGACCAGTCTTCCAGCTTTTGTAGATCTTTCTTCATGTTAACCACTCCCTCAGGAGAGTCCACTCTGTTGCAAATTTTTGTGTCGTCTGCAAAAAGACAGACTTTTCCATTCAGTCCTTCAGCAATATCACTCACAAATACATTGAACAGTGCCGGGCCCAGGACCGAACCCTGGGGCACCCCGCTAATCACCTTCCTCTCATCCGAGTGAGCTCCATGTACAATCACCTTCTGTCGTCTGTCAGTCAGCCAATTTCTAATCCAGTTTACCATCTTGGGACCCATCCCCAAGCTACTGAGTTTGTTGATAAGCCTCCTATGAGGAACAGTATCAAAGGCTTTGCTGAAATCCAGGTAGATGACATCCATTGCATGCCCCTGATCTAGTTCCCTCGTCACGCAGTCAAAGAACTCGATCAGATTTGTCTGGCAAGATCGTCCTTCGGTAAAACCATGTTGCCTCGGGTCTTGCAAGCTGTTGGTTTTCAGAAAGTTCACTATTCGCTCTTTCAGGAGCGCCTCCATTACTTTTCCTGCCACCGAGGTAAGGCTCACGGGTCTGTAGTTTGACACTTCTTCCCTGTCACCACTTTTGTGTAGAGGTACGACATCAGCCATTCTCCAGTCCTGAGGAACCTCTCCTGTTTCCAAGGATCTGTTGAAGACATCCTTTAACGGTCCTGCAAGAACCTCTCTGAGCTCTTTCAGTATCCTGGGATGTATCCCATCCGGTCCCATGGCTTTGTCCACTTTCAGTTTAGCAAGTTGTTCTAACACCTCTTCTGCTGTGAATGGTGTGGTATCTACTTCATTCCCATTTTTATATTTGGGAGTCACAGCTGGTCCATCCCCAGGATCTTCTTTAGTAAACACAGAGCAGAAGTAATTGTTTAGCAATTCTGCTTTTTCAGTGTCACTTTCCACGAGTCCTTTCCCAGCACTTCTGAGTCCTGCAATTCCAACTCTGATCTTTTTCCTTTCCCGAATATACCTGAAGAAATTTTTGTTGCCACCCTTAACATCTTTAGCCATCTTTTCCTCTGCCTTTGATTTTGCTATCCTTATTTCTCGTTTTGTCTCTTTGAGTTTGATCCTGTATTCATTTCTGTGTTCTTCGGTCTGCAAGCTTTTGAATTTTGCAAAAGTTGTGTTTTTTGCCTTTATATGAGCAGCCACCTCTTTGGAAAACCAAATAGGTTTCCTTCTCCTCTTGCTTTTATTTACTTTTCTTACATATTTATCTGTTGCTTCTTTCAATGCCTCCTTTAGTTTAGCCCATTGCAATTCCACTTCCTTTATCTCTTCCCACCCCGTCATCCCCTCCTTTACATACTCTGCCATTTGATTGAAGTTAGTGTATTTGAAGTTTAGGACTCTGAGCTTGCTATGATTGGCCTGTGCCATGGCTTTTATTTCAAACCACACCGTGTGATGGTCGCTGTTGCTCACAGGGGCACTCACGCAGACATTTGACACACTATCACCGTTGGTGAGCACTACATCCAGCGTTGAGCTTTCCCTGGTTGGTTCCATCACCATTTGTCTAAATAATGCATCTTGGAGAGCATCCACAATTCTTTTGCTTCTTTCCAGATGTGCAGAAGGAGTAATCCATTCCACATCAGGTAGATTAAAGTCACCCAATATGATTGCTTCCCCCTTTGATGCTATCTTGGCAATATCTCTAATCAATTCATTGTCTCTCTCTTCAATTTGAGTCGGAGGTCTGTAGACTACAGCAATATGGATGACAGTGCCATCTCCTCTCTCCAACGCAATCCAGAGCGCTTCTTCTTTTCCCCATGTCCCCTGCATTTCAGTAGCTTTAATATTGCTTTTGACATACAAGGCTACTCCTCCTCCTTTTCCATTTTCTCGGTCCCTCCTGAATAGATTATAGCCAGCTATGGCTATATCCCAATCATGTGATTCATTAAACCATGTTTCTGTAATGGCCACAATGTCCAAGTCTGTTTCCACCGTTAGGGCTTCCAGGTCTGGAATTTTGTTGGCTAAGCTTCGAGCATTTGTGCTCATTGCTTTCCAGCACTTTCCTGGCTTGTGTGTATTTTGCATTGATTTTGTTCTGCCCACTTCCTCCCACATGTTTTTGATGTGTGGTTTAAAAGTGTGGCTGTTTCTGATGTTGTTCTGCTTTTGTTGGGGGTGGCATGCAGATGTTGACCTTCCACATCCGTCACCCCCTTTTCCTAGTTTAAA
Source organism: Ichthyophis bannanicus (assembly GCA_033557465.1). Classification (NCBI taxonomy): domain Eukaryota; kingdom Metazoa; phylum Chordata; class Amphibia; order Gymnophiona; family Ichthyophiidae; genus Ichthyophis; species Ichthyophis bannanicus. The sequence goes on along the minus strand of CM066038.1, from coordinate 267,730,704 downwards.
TTCATGTCCACATACTGCCTGAATTTTTCACTTAGGATTCTTTTCCCTGTGGAAGAGAGATGTAGTCCATCAGCACAGTATAGTCTTTTGTTGATCCATGTGTTGTCCCAGTTGCCAATAAATCTGAATCCTTCTTCCCTATGTAATGTACAGGGTGCTGCCTGGGACAGCATTCTGTGTTAGGCACACTGGGGACTCGAACCCATGCTGCCTGTAACAGCGGTGAGTACACTAACCATTGTGCTACAGCTCTGTTTTAATGATTTGTGTCTGTACGCCTTCATATGATTAACGTGCAGTAACGCGCCACGGCGCCCTGTAACGCTCGTTAGTTTTTGGAACGTGCGTTAGTCGTTACGATGTCCCGCCCATGTCCTTTTTTGGCTTTCCTTTCACTAACGCGGCTCCTAACGCGATTTGCACTAACGCAGTTTAGTAAACATACCCCTAGGTGTGACTAGAGGGGAGGTTATGCTTTCCTGTTCTATCAGGCTCTTAGCTGCAAAAATAAGGTCTGGGTTGGATCCTGAGCGGTGCGTGGGTTGAGTTGGTAGGGAGTAGAGATGAAGAGAGTTCATAGATTGGTAGAAGGCTGTTTCATCTTTCCTGGATGCAGAGGTAAGGTTTAGATCTCCTAGTAAGATCAATGGTTTGTGGGGAGAAATGGCTGCACATATTGATTCAAATATTATGGAGGTGTCGTCAGCTACTGCACTGGGGGATCTGTAAGTTAGAGAGATAGCTATGTGCCTGTTTTCGATATTGATTATTTCACAGTTCTTGGAACTTTAGGAGCTAGAGGTCTTAAATTTGAGATCAGTTCGGGCTAGTATAAGTACTCCTCCTCCTCTCTTGTGGGTGCGGGGACAGTTATATACTGTGTGCATGGATGGGGTAATTTGATTTAGAATAACTTGGTCTGTGCTCTTAAGCCATGATTCTGTGATGCATAAGATGTCATATTGGTGGAATTGAATGTGGTCTAAAATCGTGTTTACCTTATTGCGAATGGAGCAAGCATTAATCAGACCTGTGCTGAAGCGGGAGTTGGTGGTAGATTGAAAGTGGTAGAGAGTAGCGTAGGGGGATGGTTGAATTCTTATTAGTCTAGAAGTTCTCCTGAAAGGTTGCTTATAGGTGGCTTGCCAACTTGGTTGATGGAGTTGTATAAATAGTGGATGTGCCTGCAGGGCTGATAGGGATGTAGTGGTAATAAAAGTAGTCGTCGTGTTTCTGCATAGCAAACCAAGTATGATGAGGAGGGCCACAATTTGTCAGTTTGCTCTGGGTCTGTGCATCTTTGCTGTATCCAAAGAGAGTATTGGTGAGTGCAACAGGGTTAGCGTGCACTACTTACTGTATGATGTCTTTTATCACTGACTGTGAGATTGTTGTGGGAGGGCTGCAGGAGGCTGGGCCTTTGTAGAGCTTCGGCCGGTCTATTCATCTAGTTGTGTAAGGTGACATGTAGGGGGACTGCCTAGGCTTTATCATGATCTCTTGGTGATCTCTTCTACTTTTGGCTGCTTGATATCTTCTTTGACTTTCTGATGCTGGTTAGTAGAGGTGCGATCTATAGGCTTGGGTCCACTCCTCAGGTCCGTGCCTAAGGGCCACACCAAAGTACCCTCTGGCGAGGCCCTCAGGTGTGAGCCCGCCAGGTGTGGGCACGCCAGGAGGTGCTTTTTTTACATTACTAAAACCAAGAGCTTCTTCTACAAGGCCATTCCACTGCTGTCATCTATTAAAAATGTTCACATTCTTTCATTAAAATTGAAGACATTTTTAAAGACACTCCTCTCCTTCCTTGGTATGAAAAGGTAATCAATTTTGTTGTCATATTTAACCTAATATAGTACAGCAAAGAAAATCTGAAGTATATTTTTTCTTATTTATAATATTCTGTTTACTTTAGTACACATTTATCTTAGTTGCAGTTTCTTTTCCTTCCAAATTTGGGTGCTTTCAAAATTTGCTTTAAAAAACTAAAACTAAAAATAATCACCTGTAATGTTAGTTTATATTTTCTTCTCTAAGATTGTGCATAATTCCCCCATAGCTTATCTTTTATATAGTTTCTGAAGTAAATCTTTAAGCCAGCTTTGTCTTTTTAACTTCTAATTCATACCACTTTTTAAACAGTCAGTTGGGAAATTCCAATATATCCAGTGTGAAAACTTTCCTTTCCATTGGATATTCTGGACAGTAATTTAATGTGAATCAGGCACAGTTAAATTCAGAAAGATTAATACTGTTGGTGGACGGATTTGTGTAATCCTTATCCCATATTTCAGCATCATGTACAATGACTAGATGAATATATATTTAGAAGAGATGAAAAATTAAGCATTTAGATTATTTTTTTTTTATTTCTGTCATCCAATCTATTATATATAAAAAAAAAAACCAACAACAACATAAATGACTTTGGCTGACAAGATTTCGATACTGGTAGATAGTCCTGCTTCATTTGTTTATTTCAGCATCTACCTCACGATGATAAAAGCATTACCAAGTATGCTCTATGTATATGCTTTTCAACTACCGGTAAACTAAAACTGTTCAGTTTCCTGCAACCACTGTTTCACTAGGTGCATTCCTTCAGTCACAGTCTGACAGTCTTGCAGTTCTATCCTTTGATATAGGCCTGTGTGTTCAAATATTAGCGACCCTTTTAATAAAGGTTTGCACTTACCACGTGATTAGTGGCAAAACCGTTGTGTGCTACCTGTCAGGGGCATACCCAGCACGTTCCCAGCAGTTAGTGCATGATTAAACACCTGAATACGTGGTGTGTTTAACATCTCTGCACCTGATACCCATAGACATATTGTTATGTGCACTCACGCTAATTGCTACATTGCTGCTAAGTGCATGGCAATTGCCCTCGTGCTAGCAGCAATGTGCTCTCCACACCTACCCTCTACCCCTAACGCACATGATGGCCACTTAAAATTTGTTTTAGTAGACAGTAGCTGGCATGGACATGTGTTAGCATCCTCAGCTGCCACTTACTTCATACTAAAACACGTGTTAACCAGTTAACAGCCTGGTTTTGGATAGAAAGAGTAGGGGAGGGGGAGCAAAGGAACAGAGAGAAACACAGGAAACTTGAGAAAAGTATATTTACAACTTGCTTATGCTTGTGTCTTGCTTAGTTTTCCAAGTTTGTCACAGTTGCTAGCCGCTGCAGGCGGGGAAGTGCCAGAAGTGTATGTGGGGGGATGGGTACAAATGGTTGTGATGTGACAACTGATATATCAGTCTCACAAGCATAATTTAGAGACTGTGATCATACTTCACATACCCTGACTTAGAAATGAGGTTTATGGGTTACGCAGAACTGTAAAGACACATAAAAGAAAGGCAGCCCCCGTTTCTTAGAGTTTATAATCTAATCTGAGCATATTGGTAGTCTGTTGAAAGACTTTGAGCAATTAAGAAGAGCATTGGAAGGGCACTGAGCATTGAAGGTGGTCTGCCAGACTCTCAAAGGAACCTCAGCTTAAATATATGAGAAACTGTAATAAAAGTTACACATATCTTCTAAATTCCAAAAGCATTATTAGATTACATAATGCTGTAAGGATACATAAAGGAGAGACATTGTTCCTTAGAACTTATGGTCTAGTCTGATTGCATCACAGTGCTTGGGAAGGGTAGATGTAGAACGAGAGAGAGGTCATTCCAAGAGTATGACTATAACCTTCTGGAGTTCACCAACCAAACTAAAGAAATACTTTTTCGAGAGTAGCAAGAGTTGCAGCTTCCATTATAACTATGAATCCTTCACAACAGGTTCCTTCCCTTCTGCACTCAAGCACACTTCTATCAGACCACTACTAAAAAATAGCAAGCTAGATCCTCAAAAGGTAGACTCTTACAGACCCATTTCAAGTATACCTTTACTCGCAAATATAATCGAAAAGGAGGTGCAAAGACAGTTGCAAGACCACATTGACTCGGCTGCTCCACTAGACCCATGTCAACATGGATTCAGGGAAACACTCCTTACCACCCTCTTCAATAATATAATCACTGGTATTAACAACATCCATCAGGGGATGGCACTCATTTTCCTAGACATTGCTGCAGCCTTCGATTCATTAAGCCATGAGCTCCTCCTAGGGCGGCTAAAGGAGAAAAGCATCTGCGGAACAGCACTTGAATGGTATAGTTCATACTTGTCCGGAAGATGGCAACAGGTACGATCTGGAGGAGCAAAATCAGAACTGTTTCATCAAGGCCAGGGAGTTCCACAGGGATCCTCCCTCTCTGCCTTGATGTTTAACGTATACATGCAACCCATTTGTAATATCATCCGGTCCTTCAATGTCAGCTGCATGATATACGCCGACGATGTCCTGCTCTATATGCCGTTCTCCATAGATAAATTAGACCTCTCCCCTTTGACAAATTGTTTCAATGCCATATCAGAATGGCTCCTATCGCAAAACCTCCGAATTCAGCATAAGAAGACTGAGGTGCTTTTCATTACAAGGAACCCGAATTTCAACCCGCCACAATACTTGAAAGTGAAAGAAGCTGAGCTACAAGCAAAGCCCACAATTCGGTAGCTGGGTGTTATATTGGATCAAACCCTTGACATGAAAGCACACATAGCTAACTCTGTCAGAGCTATCTATTTCAAGATCCACTCCCTCAGACATCTTCGCCCCTTGCTCGAACCAGAGGATTTCCGTACAATTTACCAGGCTCTTATCATACGCCAATGCCATTTTACAAGGACTTCCTCAATCCACCCTGAACCCCTTACAGCTCGCAATGAATAGCGCAGTGAGGGTTCTAAATGGGGCATCTAGGAGAGACCATGTGACCCCCCTTTTGAAGCACTACACTGGCTTCCCATACAGGCCAGGATCATCTTCAAGACAGCGTTACTGACATTCAAAGCGGTCAATAACCTCTCTTCCTCCTCACTAACCAACCTTATCCAAACCATAGCCCCTAATAGATCAAGAAGATTTACAGCAACAAACACACTAATAATTCCGAGAGAATTAACAAGATGCACAGCGACAACAGCAAATAGGGCCTTCAGATTCTGTGCCCCAAGACTCTGGAACGCTCTACCTGCAAACATCAGAGCGATCACCAACTTAACACAGTTCAGAAAAACCCTCAAACACTACCTTTTCCTCAAATACTTCCCAGAGAACACTGAATCACACACTCTGATTACTTGTAGCTACACCAACACATCTATTCAGCCAGAGAACACACCTAGCTAGGGTACTGACCACAGTTTCTCTTGTTGCATTTATTCTATGACTCCAGTGTGTAAATAGTTTCCCCTGGTTATCCAAGTTTTACTATCCTGTTATTTGTAAACTCAGACCTATGTACACATTCTGATTTTTCTGTTCCATGTAAACCGCGCTGATACCGAATAGTGCGATATATAAGAAATTGTAAATAAATAAATAAAATAAATAAAATGAAAGAGCAGGTGTCAAGTTCCATCTCCACAGAGGGTCAAAGGAAGGCAAAGATGGGGCAAGTTGGGGAGACAGGGTAGAAGCAGCAGGGAAATAGTACAGAGCAGAGCATCAGGTGCACTCTGTTCCCTGCCGATGAGTGTATGCAACTGATTTTGGCAGCTGCAGAATCTTATGAACCCTCATATTATGGATTTCCATCAGCATTATTAGATATTAAAAGTTTAATAGCTGATGAGGGTCTTGAAGATCTTGTTAGTGTGCTGTGGTGAGGAGCCAGGAAGTGACACTGGCCTGGGTAATACAGACAGTAGAGAGTGGGAAAGATGCCACTGGCCTTTTATCTTGCTGCTGTACTGACATTTTCATGTGTTTTATTGCCCTTCAGCCAATGTCTTTTCATTTATTGGATCTAAATCCAGCCATTTGAGCACCATATTGGCCTCTTCCAATGTTCCTTGCTGTGACGTCCAGCCAGTGTTAACGCTGCATTTAACCTATGCATGCTGCCTTGAAGTCATCCAGACAGTGTGCTGTTGCTTTTCCACTTTGTAAATGCCTTGGAGTCTTCCTGTGAATCTTGGTGCTGTTTTACTCATCTCAATGTGCCTTGGTATTCTCCCACAACTGTTGGTGCTGCTTTCACCTCTTCTGCTATTCTGAGGTATTCATTTTGCTCTTTGTACTGCTTTGCACTTCTGCTGGTGGCTTGTAGTCTTCCTATCACCATAAGTGCGCTTTACGTCTCTCTTATGGTGTTAGAACAGTTTCTCCAAATGAGTTAGTTTTGTGCATACAATGATTCATGAACCTCTTTTATAAGCCAGGGTATTTGGAGTATGATCTCAGTCTCTAAATTTACTGCTAATGCACTCCGTACTACTTGCATCGTGCCAAAGAGAACTTCTTTCTGGAGTTTGTAAGATGTAACATGTATGGTGCTGTGGGGTCTTTGTGGCACTCTTGAAGGCTTGCAGTACAGTCACTTCAGTTACAGAAGCCTGCTAGTAAATTTCAGGAAGATTTGAGTGAAAATGGATGGCAAGCCTCACCATTGCACTGTAAAACAGCTTGTCCTATAGACTTGAATGGGGACAAGCAAGATGAATATTATTTATTTATTAGTACTTAGCTTACACTTTTCCATTAGAAGTTGAAGGCGAGTTACATTCAGGTATAATAGATATTTCCCTGTCCCTGGAAGCTTACAATTTCCACGAATGATTCAGTGTACAAATACTAAGGGGTCATTCCAAGCCACATTTAGCAGGGATGGACGTCCGGGTCAGATGTCCATTCCTGCTAAACGCCTGGGACCATATCCCCTGCCCAAAGCTCCCCGCACGTACATAGGAGATGTGCGCGGAGCTCTGGATGGGGGTGGGAGGGGCGGGTCGAGGGAGAAGCAAGGGTGGGTGGTTGGCAGGGATACAACCCCAGAGGTACACGGCTGATCCTGAGGTTGGCCCTGTACATCTGGGGTCACCAACATGGACAGAGGACTTATTTCACCTTGAAGATCGAATAAGTCCCCCTGGACATCAGGGGATGGCGGCGCAGGGCCAGGTCGGGTTGCGGTGCCTTAATAGAGCCATAGTGGCACGACAACAGGATGCTACAGCACTGTGGCTCCATGCAGGAGCCAGGGCAGACCTGTGCGGGGAGAAGATTTGACATCCAGCAGCACAGAATCAGGGGACGGTCTGCCCATCCAGGCATGGGCCGGCCATCTAGACCTGATTCTGATCCCGTGGGAACATCTAGCTCCCGCGGGTTCAGAAATGGGGTCTAGACCGGCCCTTCCAGATCCTGGACGTTCGGGCGGGCAGGACGATCTCCATTCTGAATCGGACCCTAACCGAATGGGATCTGTAGATGAATACTAACTGACAAAAATGTTTGGCATTCACATCCATATTATGCATGAGCATTTGCGCACTTTTGGGGCTTATGTTGCATTTATAATATAGATGCCTTTTTAGACTTCTTGCATAGGTGTCCTGTGATAAAAGTACCACTTCCATGTATACAAAATGGATTTATACAGATAAATAGATATACGTAAATGTATAAGTTGTGATTTTCAAAATGGTTCTATTTATATAGACTCATGGCGACCCTCTGGATAGCTATCCTAAATTGTGTTCGGTCTTCAGTCAGGCGGCTCATTGTTGACAGACTGGTACCCGTAGCTGCTGTTATTGTATCGATCCATCTCATTGCTGGCCTTCCTCTTTTGCGTTGACCTTCTGTCTTGCCAAGCATAATGTCTTTCTCTAATGATCTCTCTCTTTGCATGATGTGTCCAAAGTATGAAAGTTGAAGCTTAGGTTTGATCTCCTCTAGTACCGACTGGTTTGTTCTTCATATATACAGCAGCATTCAGAGCTTTAAAAGAGGAATATTCTGGTTGCACCTTCCAGGTATATTAGGTATTCCCATCGTCACTTACAGCAGTTAACTTTTCTTCTACGTTTGGGGCTTAGAGGAGTGCTTGTTATTATCATTGCCCATGGGGTGACTTCTCAAGCACCAGTACAATAAGAACTGTATTTTAGTCTCTTGCTTCCCCAGCACCCCTTTTGGTATCCTTGCAGTTCAGGAGGCCTCTTCTTAGCTGTCTTTCGCTCTAATAAGGCACTGGAAAAGGGATCAAACTTGCGGAAGTGCACAGTTCAGAAACAAAATTATACAAGCATCTTTCAGGCCATTGAGCAATGTAGTGGGCTAAAACTCTGTCTCCCGGCTGCGCATATAGCAGAGGGGGAAGAAACAAACCAACGTCCCTGAGACTTTGATAGTATCTGCAACTTTAAAAAAACAGTTAATTGAAAAAAAAAATGGGATGACTCAGACCTCAATTTTTATGAAACACAAATCAAAAGAAAAACAAATGCCTTTAAACGTCCTGGCTAATCTAACTGCAGCCTTCTTACAACACAAGTGAAAAAGAAAGCATAAATGTCTTTGAAAGCCCTGAGCAAATCTAAGCCCCAGTTGTCCTTAGAAATCTTATTCTCTTCCTATTCTGTCATTTCTTCCAAACACTGAGGAGGAAAAGAGAAAACAAAGGTGTTTTTATGTGTTCACCTTCAGTAGCACAAACATTTCTCAAACATGGATACCATCTTCCATGGCACAGAGAAGGAGAAAGAAAGATTGTAGGTTACTTTATTTGGTATATTCCATATCTTCTGTGTCTTGCATTCCATATTGGTAGGGATTTAACTGAACCTTGGCCAATCTCATCCACTCCTCTGCAGTTTCGGGAATCTTCTCATTCTACAGCTTCACCTTTTTTGGGGGTCCCTGCGTGGGTTTCTGTAGCTTTTGAAAAATAACATATATCAGCACCAGACATTTTACACTGCCCCCCAAAGTCTCATTTCCCCTACGTGCACCTACCTCTAAGTCAGGGATCTTCAACTCCAGTTCTGGAGGGCACCAAACCATTCAGGTTTTCAGGCTGTCCCTAATGAATATGCATGAGATTTATTTGCATGCACTGCCCCAATTGTATTCAAATTTATCTCATGCATATTCATTAGGGACAGCCTGAAAACCTGAATGGTTTGGTGCCCTCCAGAACTGGAATTGGACATACTGGGTCAGACCAAAGGTCCATCAAGCCCAGTATCCTGTTTCCAACAGTGGACAATCCAGGTCACAAGTACCTGTCTGATTCCCAAAAGGTAGACAGATTCCATGCTGCTTATCTCAGGGATAAGCAGTGGATTTCCCCAGACCAGTTTAATAATGGTTTATGGACTTTTCCTTCAGGAACTTGTCCAAACGTCTCTTAAACCCAACTACACTAACAGCTTTTACTACATCATCCAGTAATGAATGATAGAATTTGATTATATGTTGACTGAAAAAATATTTTTTCTTAAATGTGCTATTTTGTAGCTTCATTGCATGTCCTCTGGTCTTTCTACTTTTTGAAGGAGTAAACAATCAATCTACCTTTACCTGTTCCACTCCATTCATTATTTTGTAGATCTCTATTGCATCTTCCATCAGTTGAAGAACCCTAACCTTTTAAGCCTTTCATCAAAGGATATCCTTCCATCACTCTTTATTATTTTGGTTGCTCTTCATTTTACCTTTTTAAAATATGGCATCCAGAATTACACACAATATTTGAGGTGTGAAGACACCATGGAGCGATACAGAGGCATTATAATATCCTTAGTTTTATTCTCCATTTCTTTCTTTATAATTCCTAGCATTCTATTTGCTTTCTTGGCCACCGCTGCACACTGGGCAGAGGGTTTCAGCATATTATTCATGATGACACCAAATCCTTTTCCTGGGTGATGATTCATAATTTGCATCATAATTGGATTGTTCTTCCCCAAGTGCATAACTTTGCATTTGTCCACATTAAATTTCATCTGCCATTTGGACACCCAGAATATTCAGCAGCACTAACATCATTAGTGCCACTGAATAGCCCTGGATGCCTCCACTGAATGTCCGATGCTAGCCAGGTAGCATCAGGGCATTCTGGGGGCAGAGTGAAGGTGGCACTCATCGATAACATGGCAGCAATGATATTCAGCCACTGCCCGGTTATCTTTAACACTAGAAGCCCCAAAAGGAATTTTACCTAGAAACCCCAAAGTGCGTCAATTAACGCATTATCATGATGACTGCGTTTAGCATGAAATGCAGATGTGAATTAATGTGAAGTTATTTATTTGTTAAATACGTGCAGTATGTGATGTCATTACATGACATCATCGTGTGTTTATTGTTTGTAATGTCGGAGTAAAACTGTAAACAGTGATTGAGATGTGCCACCTAGAGGGAACATGAATTTATACCTAGAAGCCCCAAAGTATGCCAAGTGACGCATCCAAGACAATTTAGTGCATCAATTGACGTACTTTGGGGCTTCTAGGTATAAATTCATTTTCCCGTTTGGTGGTGCATTTGTCATTAATTTTCGATGCACATATTTGAACATCTTGACCTTGCTAACAAAGTCATGGAACATGACTGACATGGTTCTAGCAGTGGCACTAGTATACAACTTTGAAGATGGCATTTGCATCAATTGACGCACTTTGGGGCTTCTAGTGTTAAGTGGCAAAAATTAGGCACCTTAAAGGGTGACAACCTTCGCCACAGAAGCTAATCTGGCAATGGCTGAATATCGCTGCTGCCCGGTTAGCTTCCACGTTACCCAACTGACCTAGATATTCAATGCCGGTGGTCGAATGTGGCCCCATCATTGAATATCCAGATCTTAGGTTCAGTGGCGATGGTCTGCTGCTTTACAATAGCTAAACACCACCACTGAATATTAGGCGCTATACTTCTGGTTTCCTCAAGGTGGCTCTGGCTTAACACTAAAGATCTTTTCTTAAGAAACATCAGCTTCTTAAGGGTAACCCTGCCTGTAAAAGATTTCTTCCATTCTGCTTTTTTCCCAACCACCTCTTTACCACAGTGTTCAACACCACCTATAGGATAAAATTTGACTTTTGGAAGATAGATCCACAGTCATCTGCTCTTGTATGTGCAACTTTACGAAATCCGCCACACAAAAGTACAGTCAAACCTCGGTTTTCATGATTAATCCGTTCCAAAAAGTCTGACTAAAACCGAAACGTATGAAAACTGAAGCAATATTTCCCATAAGAAATAATGTAAATCCAATTAATCCGTTCCAGACACCCAAAAATATTCACAAAAATACATTTTATAGAGAATAACTATATTTTTACATACAGAAAACAATGAGAAATAAATATAAATGACTAATGAAATGGATAAATGAACATTTAACATCACTGAAATCAAGCTAAGTTCAGTACTGTACAGTACAGTATGTTAACATCTGGCCTTAGCCACCCCTGACAAGCTTCTGTGCCCAGCTCTCTTCGGAATCACATTGGATTCAGCCCATTAAAATACCTTTACATTATCTGCTCAATGCTTCAGAATGGCAGAAAATCTTAATGATATAGCTTCAGACGTACCATGCAAGAGAAAGAACTGCCTCCCACATTCATGCAACATCTCCTGCTTACGTTGACAGCTTTTCTTCCCTGCTACCTCCGAGCCTGAGGGGGCGCTCCAGAGAACGGGCAGGCGGTGGACGAGATCGGGGCCTTCCTCTCTGCGCAATCCTTGCCTCTCTGACTCTGACCAGGCTCGAGGATGTGTTTCATTTACGTGCTCAGCTGGCTTTTGCTTCTCATCACGCTGGCGATCGGTGAGTCCGGGGGGCAGTGCTGCCGGGACCGGGCAGGCGTTCTGGCAGTGTATACAGAATGGTGTGCAGCGCGAGGGTGTATGTATTTACAGTACTGTACTTTACGAAAACCGAGGCGATGTACGAGAACCGGGACAAAATCTCAGTCAAAAGACGTTGAAAACCGAAGCAATGTATGAAAACCGGGACAAAATCTCAGTCAAAAAAGACGTTGAAAACCGAAGCAATGTATGAAAACCGGGACAAAATCTCAGTCAAAAAAGACGTTGAAAACCGAAGCAATGTATGAAAACCGGGACAAAATCTCAGTCAAAAAAGACGTTGAAAACCGAAGCGTATGAAAACCGGGGCAAATGAAAACCGAGGTTTGACTGTATAAGCAGTGAAAATCACCACATAAACATCTATATGCTGTCACCTATGAGGGTAATTTTATAAAAAGTCACCTAGTCACAGATAGATCCCTATGGAACCTTTTTGCTAAAGTGCACTACAGAGATGAAGGCATTTTACAAAGGATGTCCAAGTGCAATCTTGGACTTCCAAGCCAGAACGTTAAGAAACAATGCAGGCATGTGCATGTTCGGGCGCAATTTCACAAATGTGAATATGCCCTATGTGGACATCTGCAGAGCAGTCCACATAGACACATTTAGATACCAGGGATGCTGCGGCAATTCAAACTCAAGATAAGTTTCCCAATAAAATAAAATATATCATTATGATTGTGTAGACTACTGAGCGTAGCGGAGCGCCAACTGTTCTACACCTTCTAGATGTTTTAGGGACCAAATAAGTACTTTTCTACATCTATTCGTTCCCTAAGGGTTCTGAATTTGATTGGGAACATCAACGACCATAACATGCCGGACATGACTCTGCCACATCCCCTCCTACTTGGGCATCCCCACAGTGGAGATGTCTTCAAAAGCCAAAATTTATACAATAGCTGTGGAGATGTCTTCATGATTTGGGTGTCCGCATGCACATTTTTGGATGCCCAAATCACATGTGAGCTTTTTAAAATGACCCCCTTAGTATGCATTTGGACTCATGCTAATCTCATGCTGTGGCCCACGGTAACTGCTACAGTGTGGCTGTGACAGTTAGCGCATGCCAATTACTGTGCTAATTTGACAGCTAGGGTCAGAGAGTGGGTATGGTGAGCGCCACCCTGTCAGCATGCAAGTAAACACAGCATGCTGACCAATATTCCAATTAAGCTATGCTGAGTCCTCCATCAGCATTCCTGCCAGTGGGGGAAGGTGCAAAGCGGTCGCGACCTGCCTATGCCACGAGATCCGAAACATGATCGCTTTCATGATCGCTTTGCACTACAAGCTAGTATATTTCTAAAGAAACACAAAAATATCACCAGCTAGGTGATCTCAGCAGTTCAGTCTAGAATCAGTTGTTCGTAGAATTGTTTGAACTTGTTCCACCATTCTCAGCTTCTTGGGAAGTAGCCTCAGCCATCAGCTGCTTCATGACTGGAAGGGAATTCCTTCAGTGTTGTTTTATCTTTTCCACGGATTAGATAAGGAGCCACATTGGGTGCGGTATGTTAATTGGATCTCAACCTGGAAACAGTCTGGATAGTGAATTTAACTTTAGTTGTGCTGGATATTACCAAGTAGTAGAAGAAAAAATTGACTTTTGCAGAAGGGCACACCAGACACCCAGGGGCGGCCCAAGGGGGGTGCGGGGCCATGTGCGGAGACTAGGTGCGGGGCCTCATTTGCATAAGTGGCCTTATTTGCATAAATATTTGCATAATGTTACCATACACTAACTTTTAGTAAACATGTCTCTTAATGAGTGTATGGATAAAGAAAGACTAAAAGATTTCTACATTACTATAATCCAGTGCAAACCGCCAGGCACATTAGGAACTACTACAAACGTTGCCCATTTAGAACCCATAGCAAACCCGCCGTATCCTGACAGCATTACCAGGACTCACAAAGCACCATACCCTACCTATCAAAAGGCAACACTGCAAATAGGAGTGGAGGAGTGGCCTAGTGGTTGGGGCAAGGTACTTCAGGCTGGAAGGTCGGGGGTTCAAATCCCACGAGAGGACAGCAACCTTGGGCCGGAAGGACTGGGGTTTCTAGTCCCACAGGTGCTCCTTGTGGTCTTGGGCAAACCACTTAACCCTCCATTGCCCATGTTCCCTGTAAAATAATTATCTCCAAGTTATAATGCCCTGTTCAAAGTAATTTCAGTTTGTTTAATGTAAACCACACTGATGCAGAATAGCACAGTATATAAGAGAATGTAAATAAAATATTAAACCAATACATTTCAGAGAATACTGGGGAAAGAGAACAAGTGGCAATGTCAAATAGGAATTACATAAACAGAATACCTCAGCTCAGTTACACATGCAGAACATAGATCATCACCAAACAAGGTATCACAATTTAGAAACAGGAAGGTAATAATTAAACTGGGAACCCCAAAAGCCAAACTTGGAATGTACAACAACACTGTAGAAATAAAACTATAAATTAATTTCCTCTTGTACCAAACAAAGCACAGACATTAATGATGCACATTTCCCAGAGCTTTCATATTCCAGTTAATAAATTCAAAATAAAGAGATATCTTTCTACCTTTTGTGCATTTTTTTTTCAGTTGCAATTGCTCCAGCCACTTTCTTCTGGGTTCTTCATGTTTTCTGCTAACTCTCCATCGTCTGCTGTCCATTTATCCTTTCTTCTCTCTTCTAGTTTTTTTTCCATTCTCTCTCTCTACATCTACTTTAACATACTAATCTTTCTCCTTTTGCTCATTCCTCATTCCTATTTCATCCACACAAATTTTACCCCTCCATCCTCAATCCCCACTTACTCTCCCAATACCCGGCCAATTGTAGATTTTTCATCCCTCCCACACAAAATATTTTTCCCCTCTCCATTTTACTCTCCCAGCCCATCCCATTCTAATCCTCCCCCAACATCAGCTCCCTTCTAGTTCCAGTCTCACCCAGCATCCATTCCCTTCTAGTCCCTGCATCAGCCCATTTCCAGTCCTAGCCCCCCATCCATTTCCAGTCCGAGTCCCTTCATCAGCTCATTTCCAATCCTAGCCCCACCATCAGCTCATGTCAAATCCTAGCTCCCCTCCACTCAGCCCAATTCCAGTCCAAGCCCCCCCATGAGCCTACTTCCAGTTCTAGCCCCTCCATGAGTCCATTTCAATTCAAGCCCCCACCACAGCCCATTTCCAATCTTAGCTCCCCCCAACAGCCCATTTCCAGTCCTATCCTAGCTGCTCCATCAGCCCATTTTCAGTCCTAGCTCCCTTCCCTCACAGCCCATTTCCATTCCAAGCCCCATCCCCATCAGCTATTTGCAGTTCAAGCCTCCCCTTCCACTCAGCCCATTTCCAGTCCTAGCAACCCCCAACCCATTACCAGTCCTAGCCCCCCATCAACCCACTTCCAGTCCTAACATGAAAATCACTACTAGTACCATCTAACACATGGGTATTTGTAGCACACAAACAGATAACTACATGGGATATTCATACATAGGCGTAGTGCAGGGCCGGATTTACCTTGAGTGAGGCCCTACGCCAACAAAAATTGTGGGCCCCCAGCAGGGGCGGCCCAAGGGGGGTACGGGGCCTCATTTGCATAAGAGGCCTCATTTGCATAAATATTTGCATAATGTTACCATATACTAACTTTTAGTAAACATGCCTCTTAATGAGTGTATGGATAAAGAAAGACTAAAAGATTTCTACATTACTATAATCTAGTGCCAACTGCCAGACACATTAGGAACTACTACAAACACTGCCCATTTAGAACCCATAGCAAACCCACCGTATCCTAACAGCACTACCAGGACTCACAAAGCACCATACTCTACCAATCAAAAGGCAACACTGCAAATATTAAACCAATACATTTCAGAGAACAACAATACATGACCTACTGGGGAAAGAGAACAAGTGGCAATGTCAAATAGGAATTATATATGAGTCGAGAAGTGGCCTAGTGGTTGGGGCAATGTACTTCAGGCCAGAAGGTCGGGGGGTTCAAATCCCACTAGAGGACAGCAACCTTGGGCTGGAAGAACTGGGGTTTCTAGTCCCACAGGTGCTCCTTGTGGTCTTGGGCAAGCCACTTAACCCTCCATTGCCCATGTTCCCTGTAAAATAATTATCTCCAAGTTATAATGCCCTGTTCAAAGTAATTTCAGTTTGATCAATGTAAACCACCTTGATATCATGAAAGGTGGTATATAAGAAATGTAAAATAAATAAATATAAACAGAACACCTCAGCTCAGTTACACATGCAGAACATAGACCATCACTAAACAAGTAATCACAATTTAGAAACAGGAAGACAATAATTAAACTGGGAATCCCAAAAGCCAAACTTGGAATGTACAACACTGTAGAAATAAAACTATATATTAATTTGCTCTTGTACTAAACAAAGCGCAGACGTTAATGATGCACATTTACCAGAGCTGACATATTCCAATTAATAAATTCAAAATAAAGAGATATTTTTCTACCTTTTGTGCATTTTTTTCAGCTGCAATTACTCCAGCCACTTTCTTCTGGTTTCTTCGTGTCTTCTGCTAACTCTCCATCGTCTGCTGTCCATTTGACCTTTCTTCTCTCTTCTAGTTTTTTTCCATTCTCTCTCTACATCTGCTTTAACATACTAATCTTTCTCCTTTTGCTCTTTCCTCATTCCTATTTCATCCACTCAAATTTTACCCCTCCATCCTCAATCCCCACTTACTCTCCCAATACCCGGCCAATTGTAGATTTTTTATCCCTCCCACACAAAATATTTTTCCCTTCTCCATTTTACTCTTCCAGCCCCATCCCATTCTAATCCTCCCCCAACATCAGCTCCCTTCTACTTCCAGCCTCATCCAGCATCCATTCCCTTCTAGTCCCTGCATCAGCACATTTCCAGTCCTAGCCACCCATCAGCCCATTTCCAGTCCTAGCAACCCCCCAACCCAATACCAGTCCTAGCCCCCCCATCAACCCACTTACAGTCCTAACCCCCCATCACCCCATTTTCAGTTTAAGCCCCCCTATAACCCATTACCAGTCCTAAACTCCATCAGCCCACTTCCAGTCCTGACCCCATCAGCCCATTTCCAGTCAGCCCCCCATAGCCCATTGCCAGTCCTAACCCCCATCAGCCCACAGCCCATTACCAGTCCTAACCACATAAGCCCACCTCAAGTCCTAACCCCTCCCCATCAGCCCATTTCCTGTCCTAGCCCCCCCATAGCCCATTATCAGTCCTAACCCCTCCATAGCCCATTACAGTCCTAACCCCCCATCACCCCATTTCCAGACAGCCCCCATCAGCCCACAGCCCATTACCAGTCTTAACCCCCCCCATAGCCCATTACCAGTCCTAACCCCATCAGCCCACCTCAAGTCCTAACCCCTCCCCTTCAGCCCATTTCCTGCCCTAGCCCCCCCATAGCCCATTATCAGTCCTAACCCCACCATAGCCCATTACCAGTCCTAACCCCCCATCACCCCATTTCCAGACAGCCCCCATCAGCCACAGCCCATTACCAGTCTTAACCCCCCCATAGCCCATTACCAGTCTTAACCTTCCCCCAACAGCCCACAGCCCACCTCAAGTCAAGTCCTAACCCCCTCCATAGCCCATTACCAGTCCTACCCCCCCCCCCATTGGCTCATGGAAAATTTAAAAAAAAAAAAGCTGACTGCTGCTGCTGCCGCCATGGCAGCAGCAGAATGGAGTGTCCTGCGGGGCCCCCTCTGCCCGGCTGAGCTCTCCCGGCCTGTCTGAGCCCGTCTGCGCCAGCTTTCAGATACGCGAAGGGAGAGTGTTTCCCTCGCGTCTCTGTTAAGGCCGCAGGGGCAGATGGGAAATTTCCCATCAGCCCCTGCTTCCCATCAGCCCCTGCGTGCTTAACATAGACGCGAGGGAAACACTCTCCCTTCGCGTATCTGAAAGCCAGCGCAGAGGGGCTCAGCCAGGCCGGGAGAGCTCAGCCGGGCAGAGGGGGCCCCGCGGGACACTCCATTCTGCTGCTGCCGCCGCAGCAGCAGCAGCAGCCAGCTTTTTTTTTTTTTATTTAATTTTTAAAAAAGCAGAATGTTCTTTGCACGGGGCCCCCTGAAACGCGGGGCCCTGTGCAAAAAACATTCTTGCTCAATGGACGGGCCAGCCCTGCAGACACCACAACAGAGTGGGCATCACTCAAGGGTAGACATTAGGAGACATGATTTCACAAAGCCTTAGGAGAGGTCAAGTGCTTGGATGCAGAGAGTGAAAAAAGCAGTATGTGTAGTGGTGAGAGGCTGATTTTCATGACTAGGAGAGAGACCTCAGGGTGAAAGTATTTGATGGCCTTAAGGAAGAAACAGCATGAGAAAGTTGTAACTAAACAAACCAGAGGGATGCTAAACTTTTGTGGTTGTATGGGAGGAACTGCCACAAGTGTTTTCTGGGTGTCTGCAGGAGCCTCCCTATGATAGATTGCAGTACCCAGAACTCCAGCTATCCACCATGCAAGAGGAGTAGTTCTACAGCACATTGTGCATGCACATCATGTCTACTGCTGCAAGCACCACCTAAGAAGTTCTGTATAGAAAGTTACATCTATTTATTTATTTAAAATATTATGTTGCACAATATTGGGAAAACCATTGAAAGCAGTATACAAAAATTCCATTAATACATAATACAGTGAACTCTTGTCTATTAGCTCTGATTTCAATAAAGCATGCTAAGAACATAAGAATATAAAAAAAGAACATAAGAACACCTTCAAAAAGCATACCTTACAACTTTTTCTAAAGTGTATACTGACTTTGCTCTTTTTTCCACTCCTCGGCAGTATTGGTATGGAGTTAGGGTAGTATTAGTCCACCGATCCTCTTTTGATCTTACTGAAATCTCTTCATGCATGCTTTTCTATCCAGAATTTTTACTCGTCTCTCTTAAGTCCTCCCCTACAATTCACTTTATTCTTCTCTATTGTCCTCCAGCCCTATTGTCTGTCCTTTGGGACTAGCTTATTCTTACTATCATAGGGACTATCCTAATCTTGTATATTCTGGGAGATTTTAATATTCACTTTGACCTATCCTCTAAATTGAAAGTTAGACTCTTCCTTCACCTGACCTGTGACCTCTCACTGGATCAATATGTTTCTTTTGCTACCCACTCCGCCGCACAAATATTGGATTTAATTTTCAGTACCCGTGCCTTCCTGCCCCCTCTCCCCCCTCACCTGGACTGATCATTATTATATTTTCTTTCACATTTCACTTTACAATAGAATCCTTTACAATAGAATGACAGAATTCTGAACAATTTGTAGTCTAATGATTTCATGATCAGGAAAGCCAGCATATACTGTGTTACAATAATCAAAACAGGTGCTAACTAAACTGAGAAGCAAGGTGGCCAAGGCAGATGATTCTACTGTATTCTATTCATTTCACTCTTTCACTTCTCATTTCAAATCTTAATGGCTGGCAGCTTCCTTCCTGTTCCTACTTCTATAAAATCACTCCTGAAATTCTTTCCTCTTTCATCCAATGCTTTTTTTCCTTCTGACTTTGATTCACTCTCAGCCAATGAACAAGTTCCTGCTTGGACTTCTCTTCTTACCACAACGTTTGATTCCTTGGCCCTCCCTTTATTCTAAGCCTTATCTCTCAAAACATCATCAGCCCTGGTTCCTTTCTGGCTTTCTTCTCCTCCGCTTGCAGTTGAGACAGTCAGAATGCCATTGAAGAAAGATTTGTTCATGCACTTTTCTGGCTACTTTCAATGCCCATTATTCCCATGACTGCTCCACCCTTACAACAGCTATGAAAGCTTATTTCACTAATGCCATAGTATCATCATCTAATCATTCTAAGCAGCTTTTTTCTGTGGTCTTTTGTCTGCTAAAGCATTCAGCACCCCAGATACTCCCCTCCACTCCATCTGCTGAACAGTTTTCCCACTTTACCGATAAGGTCGCCGATATTATTATTATTATTAATAAAAACTTATAAAGCAATGCAACATATGAAGCGCTGTACAAACATAGAAGAGAGACAGTCCCTGCTCATCAGAGCTCACAATCTAATAAGACAGAAAACAAAATAAGTTACATAATACAAATAACAAAAATTTACAGGACAAAGTAAGCAAATGTTGATAGAGAGATCAAGATAGGGTAAGACAGGAACGGAAAGCAATAGTGAAGAGGTGGGATTTTAGTCTGGATTTGAAAATGGCCAGGGAGGACGCCTGGCGCACAGAGATAGGAAGACTAATCCAAGCAAAGGGTGCTGCCAGTTGGAAGGAGAAAAGTCTGGAATTGGCAGTACGAGTAAAGGGCACAGATAAACAAAGACTGTTAGAAGAGTGAAGCAACTGAGAGGGGGTGTAAGGAGAGATGAGAGATGAAAGGTACTGGGGGGCAGAAGAGTGAATACATTTATAGGTCAGGAGGAGAAGTTTAAATTGGATATGGAGACAGATGGGAAGCCAATGAAGTGACATGAGGAGAGGAGTGACGTGGGAAAAACGAGACTGGTGGAAAATGAGTTGAGCAGCGGAGTGTTGAATTGACTGAAGAGGAAAGAGGTGGCTTGCAGGGAGGCTGGCAAGGAGAATGTTACAATAATCAAGATGGGAGGTGATTAAGGAGTGGACAATCAATTTAGTGGTGTCAACAGAGAGGAAGGGGCGAAGTTTGGTAATATTGTATAGAAAGAAATGACAAGTTTTAGCAAAGAGCTGGATATGTGACGAGAAAGGGAGAGAGGAATCAAAGATAACACCAGGGTTACGTGCTGAAGAAACAGGGAGGAGTACAGAGTTATCAACAGAGAGAGAGAAAGGGGAAAGAGGAGGGGAAGCATTCGGGGGAAGTATAAGAAGCTCAGTTTTGGCCATGTTCAGTTTTAAGCGGCGGTGGGACATCCAGGCAGCAATGTCAGAGAGGCAGAGTGAGATCTTAGACTGGATATCAGGAGAGATAACAGGTTCAGAAAGATAAATTTGAGAGTCATCGGCATAGAGATGATAGTGAAAGCCATGGGAAGAGATAAGGGTGACAAGGGATTGGCTATAGAGAAAGAAGAGGAGTGGACCTAAGATGGAACCCTGAGGAAGTTTAAATTGGATACGGACACGGATATTTGCTTTCTCTTCTACTCCATTCCTTGCTCCTTCCCCCATTTCCCCATCACTAGTCCATGTTCACAGATGGTCTTCCTTTAATCTTCCTGCTCTCACCTCCTTTTCTAAACTCATTTGTTCAATGTGTAAAACAACCTGCTCTTCTGGTCCTATTCCTTCTTCTTGGATTCCTCTGGATTCTCTTGCTCTTCTCCCTAGAGCTCATTTTATTTTTCTCAACTGCTTTCTTTCAGGAATGTCCCCTCCCCTTCGAAGTTTGCTCTGCTCTGCTCTCTTCTTTAAAAAAAACAACTTCTCTTGATCTTTCCATTCTTTCTAACTATAGGCTTATTTCTAATCTTCCATTTCTGTTTAAGGTTCTTTTTTCTCAGCTCATGGATCATCTTGAAAAAACTTGCACTTGACATCCCCGCCAATCTGGTTTTTACCCTTCCCGCAGTACCAAAATGGTCCTTACCTCTCTTCTTAGTGAAATACATTAGTCCTTTGATCATGGTGATGTGTCTCTTCTTGTCTCTCTGGATTATTCTTCTGCTTTTGACTTGGTCGATCATACTAGCCTTCTTTCATGTCTTCATGATCCTCGTCTAGGTGGGACCATTCTCAACCTGTGTCATGCATTTCTTTCTGGTCATTCTTTTGTGGTTTCATTTAATTCCTTCACCTCTTCTACCTACCTCCTAGCCTGGAATGGTGTTCCTCAGAACTCCATTCTTGCACCTCTTCTTTTCATTATTTTTATGGCTGTTCTCACTCTTCATATTTAACGGTTTGGAATCTGCCTAGTACTACTACACTGACGACATAGTGCTTATTGTACATACTAGTCCTATGGCACTTGATCCTGCTCCTTTAAATGCTTGTCTCTCTGCTGTTGCATTCTGGCTGCAAGATAATCATCTTCCGCTTAATATTACTACTACTACTACTGCTACTACAACTATTAATCATTTATATAGCACTGCAAGGCATAGACAGCGCTGTACAGACACATATAAAAGACGGTCCCTGGTCATCAGAACTTACAATTTAATCAAGACAGACAATTTAATCAAGATGAAAACAAGGGTACATTAGGGAAGGGTAATGAGACAGAAGGAGAACAAAGTGGCCTGAAAGAGGTGAGCCTTTAGTATGGGTTTGAAAAGGGGGAGAGGGGGAGAGATCAAATCTGATATAAAGATACAGGTAGTTTTTTCCAGGCATAAGGAGCAGCAAGGTGAAAGGACTGAAGTCAGGAATTGGCTGTTGAAGAGAAGGGCATAGAGAAGCCAGAAGAAGAGCAAACTCCATGAGGAGGGGTGTAGGGAGAGAGAAGAGAGGAAAAGTAGTGAGGAGCAATAGAATGAATGCACTTATAGGTCAGAAGGAGAAGTTTGTATGGATATAAAAATGGAAGGGAAGCCAAGAAAGTGATTTGAGAAGAGGGTTTATATGAGTATATTGAGGCTGGCAGAAGATTAACCGCGCAGCAGAGTTTTAAACAGACTGATGGGGAGAAAGATGACTCAGAGGGAGACCAGCAAGGAGGAGGTTGCAATAGTCAAGGCAAGAAGTGGCTAGTGGATAAGTATTTTAGTAGTGCGTTCAGAAAGGAAAAGGCAAATTTTGTTAATGTTGAAGAGAAAGAAATGACAGCTTTTTGCTATCTGTTGGATATTTGTGAAGGAGGAGAGGGAGGACTCAAAGATGATTCCAAGGTTGTAGGCTGAGGAAACAGGAAACAGAAGAGAGTTATCAACAGAGATAGAGACGGGAGGAAGGAGGAAAGAGGATTTAGGGAGAAAAATAAAAAATTCAGTTTGGGCTATGTTCAATTTCAAACGAAAGTGAGACATCCAAGTAGCGATGTCAGATAGGCAGGCAGATATATGATCTTGGAGTGTAAGAGAAATATCAACCATAGATAGATAGATCTGAGAGTCATCAGTATAAAAATGATATTGAAAGCCATGGGAGGCGATGAGAGCACCAAGGGACTGGATATAGAGAGAGAAAAAGGAGAGGGCCTAGCATAGACCCTTGGAGTATACTTACTGAGAGAGAGATAGCAGTATAGGAGGAACCACCAGAACAGACACTGAAGGAGCAATGGGAGAGATAAGAAGAGAACCAGGACATCACAGAGCCCTTAAAACCAAGTGAGGACAATATATTAAAGAAACGGTGGTGGTCAACAGTGTCAAAAGCAGCAGAAAGATCAAGAAGAATGAGGACTGAGTAAAGGCCTTTGGATATAGCCAGGAACAAGTCACTGGAGAATTTAGCAAGGGCCGTTTCAGTAGAGTGTAAGGGATGAAAGCCAGATTGAAATGGATCAAGGAGGGCTTGAGAGGAGAGAAAATCAAGGCAATGGTGGAGAACTGCATATTCAAGAATTTTGGAAATGAAGGGAAGAAGGGAGATAGGTCAATAATTAGGAGAACAAGTAGGGTCAAGTGAAGGTTTCTTGAGGAGAGGTGTGACCAGAACATGCTTGAAGGCTGCAGGGAAAGTTGCAGTAGAAAATGATATGTTGAGAATGTGTGTGATGGAAGGGTTGACAGAGGTGACGATGGAGTTAAGGAGATGGGTGGGGATAGGATCAGAGGAACAGGTAGTAAGTTTAGAGGAGGAAAGAAGATGACAGGTTTCCTCTTTGGAGATCTTAGAAAAGGAAGAAAAGGTAACAGGGATTGAGAGAAAAAGTTGGTATTGAAGAGAGGGAAGAGGGGATCAAGCTGATCTTGAGGGGAATGGAAGCATAATCTTGTGGACTTTGTTATGGAAATAGTCAACAAGGGTTTGGGTAGAAAGAGAAAGAGGGGTCAGAGGTGGAGGTGCCTTGAGGAGAGAGTTGTAAGTAGAGAAGAAATGATGAGGGCCAGAGGCAAGAGAGTTAGATGGACACAGTAGTTTTTGCTTGGCGAGTGTTATGGCAGATGAGAAGGAAGTACACATGAATTTGAAGTGAAGAAAGTCAGAAAGGGAGCGAGATTTGAGCCAAATGCGCTCAGCTGAATGGGCTCTGGAGTGAAAGTAGTGGGTAGTTGAAGACAGCAAGGGCTGAGATATAGTGTGCCTTACAGGACATAGGATAGGGGGAGCAAGAGAATCCAGAACAAAGGAGAGAGCAGTATTACAGGAGACTATAACTTCATCAACCGAGTTAGAAGACAAAGTAGAGGAGAGATGTGATGAGACAATAGTGAAGAGTGCTAATGGATCGATAGCATGAAGATTCCTAAAAAGGTAGGAGGAGACTCTGCGAGATTGAGATGGGGAGTGATGATGAGTGAAGCTAACCAGGTGATGGTCAAATAAGGAAAGAGCTGAGATACAGAAATTAGAGGGTAAACAATTAGAGAAGAAAACAAGGTCAAGACAATAGTTGTGCTGATGAATATGGGTTAGAAGAGTAAAGCTGAAGGTTAAATGAGGAGGTAAGGGAAAGGAGTTTGGAAGCATAGAGGTAAGAAGGGTGATCAACATTAATGTTAAAGTCACCAAGAATAATGGAAGAGGAAAAAGAATTGAGAAATAAAGACAGCCATGAGTGAAAGTCAGAGAGAAACATAGAGGTGAACTTGTCAGTTGGTCTGTAGAGAGCAGCTATCTGGAGAGGTAAGGGATTAAAAGGGCAGATGGAGTGGACCTCGAAGGAGGAAAAGGAGTGAAACTGAGATAGATGGAGAGGTTGAAATTGACAGGAAGGAAAAAACAGAAACCCTACACCATCACCGTGGCCAGTGGCACAAAGAATGTGCAAGAATTGGTAGCCACCAGGAGAGAGGGCAGGGGCCAAAACAGTTTTATCAGGGAGGAGCCAGGTTTCAGTAAGAGCTAGAAGATGAAGAGAATTAGAAATGAAGAGATCATGGATAAAGGGGAGTTTATTAGCTATGGAATGAGCATTCCATAAGGCACAAGAAAAGGGGAGAGAGGAGGGAGAAAGGAGAGGAATATGGATGAGGTTAGATCAGCTGATGAGGAGCAGGAGAGAAAAGTCTTATGGGCCAGGGTAAGGATTAATGTCACCAGACGAAAGAAGAAGGAGAAGAGTGTGAGGCAGAGAAGAGATGAAACAAAGGAAACGAGGATGAGGTTGTTTAAAAGCGAAGGGAGAAAGATGAATGAGAGGAAGAAAAAGGTGAAGATCAAGAGCTGAGGAATAGGAGGAAGACAAGATGGGAGGAGAAATGGGGAAGGTAGAGAGAGGGTGATAAGGAGAGGGGGATTGAATTGAAGGGGAGAAGGGAGAAAGATAGGGAGTGTCAGAAAAAGTAAGAAAAAGTGGTATGGAGCCATTAGAAATAGAGGTGAAAGTCCAACCTAAGATGGGGGGAGAGGGGTGATGATGAGGGTGGAGAGAAATGAAGTAAAAAATTCAGATAATATGTAAAAGCAATAAGTATCTAATCAAAACAGTTGAAAATACTAAGGGGCATGTTTACGAAACATTCCTAATGTGCGAGGCCGCGGTAGTGTGCCTGTGCCATATAAGGAGTGGGCGGTTCAGGCCGAAAAAGGAAAAAAAAAGACCGGATGTGTTCGCGTCGCGTTAATGTGCGGGGCCCACATTAGCGCGTGGGAAGGCTAAGTGGGGCGCAGCTGTGCACATATAGGAATAGAGCCATAGCACAACGGTGAAGACAATAACCAATGGTGCAGGGGCCATGGGTTCAATCCCCCAGTGTGTGCAGCCCAAAAAGTCTGGCTGAGGCACCACCTTGAATGTGGAAATGTGTGTCAGGAGGCAAAATAATTTTGGGGCGGCATAAGGTGGCGCATTCTTCATTTTGGGGCGGCATAAGGCTGCGCACTGTTCATATTGGGGCGGCATAAGGCGGCGCACTGTTCATATTGGGGCGGCATAAGGCGGCGCACTGTTCATTGTGGGGCGACATAAGGCGGCGCACTGTTCATTGTGGGGCGACATAAGGCGGCGCACTGTTCATTGTGGGGCGACATAAGGCGGCGCACTGTTCATTGTGGGCAGCAGGATGCGGCGCACTGATGGCCACAAGGCGGCGCGCTGATGCTAAAGCAAAGGAACACAGCCACAGCACAATGGTTAAGACACTGACCAATGGTGCAGGGACCAGCGGTTCAATCCCTCACAATGCCCATTGAAAAAGGCTAGCTGAGGCAGTATATTTTATGTTGTGGAGTGCTTTAGGAGGCTTTTTAATTCTATTTAGTGATAACTACTAGCAAACGCACTCTCACAGCATGTTAACATAAGGCGGACCATAAGGCACATGTTACAGTGCACCGTCCGCCAAGGCACCCTAGAATGTCCCCTACAGGGCAGCATGTATGTTGCGACACAGGATAATGTATAGTGCACCCTATATGGATGGCACCCATAAGGTGGCCTATAGGGCGCCCTAAAGAGCACCCTCAGAGGCACCTTATGGGTACAGTATGCCAAGGGTGTGTTTGCTGTCATAAACATATGTACAGTAAACAAAGATAATGCTCTGGACAACCCTATCACAGAACCCCACAGTGGGCTTGAACCCATGACCACTGGCTGCAAAGGTAGTGATGTAACCATTGGGCTACAGCCCTATAGCTGTCAGCAAGCACCTGGCTGCCTGCAGAGAGCCTGCACGTCACCTCACAGACAGTCTGCTGTTGTAAACAAGATAGGGTTAGGCCACCCGTACCCATGATGCACTGCACATGCAAATCAGCTGTCCACAGATGCACACAAGATGGGGAATGCACCCCAACAGCTACCCGGCCTGGTAGGGGGAATTGTCCGTGTGCACCCACACAGCACCTCGGCCTGGTAAGGGGTCCTGAGCGGGTGGACTACCAGCAAAGAGTAGCTACACACCGTCACATTGTGGAGGTACTGTGCTCACCCTGAGGGTGTGATGTGGCGCCCAGGACCAGGTTCACAACACCAGCCATGGCTGAATGAGGCCATGACAGAGCTCCAAAACAGTACCAACCTGTGAGATAGGAAGGTGCTGCAGAAACATCTTGGATGTCTCAGTTAGTGGAAACCCCCATGTACCCCTAGGTGGTCAAGGTACCCCCCCCCCCCCCCCTCCTGGGTGGCAAACAGGGCCTCCCACCAACAGATTCCCCATCCTCCTCCCCCAATGGCAGTAGAGTGGACCATCAAACCCCAGTCCTGCTAGGCAGTCCAAGCAGCTCCACACACATCCATAACACAATATCAGACAGACTTTAGGCCTGGATATCCAAAGATGCACCCCAGCACTATCTGATATTCTCCTGCAGCAAGCCATCAGCCACTGCACCCTGCAAGGCACTCCATCAAGACACATACCAGCTGTGAACAGTCTGCTGGTTAGCCCTGATGGAAATGCATGCACCCAAAACTGGGGTGGCAGCACACACAAGCAGAGAGTTCTGTGAGGAGGCCCCAACAGGAAACCCATATATATCACAAGAGAGAAACACAATACAGCACTATGGGGGTGCCTAGCCATGCTGTCATCACTGCACACTCAGGGTGTGAGTGCTCCCCCAGCAGCACATACGGAGGTCACCCTGTCTGTGTAGGTGGTGGCCGGGCACTACAATGTCACAGCCAGTGCCCTATGCCCTGTGCAGATGCATCCTGGCCAGCCCACCATGTCTGACCTATACCCATGGTACCTTGCTGCTCATTATGCACATTGGCAGGCCAATACTGGCAGTAGTGCTGGCAGTGTGGGTTGGGGAAGGTGTTTGCAGCCAACACACACTGTATAGACAGACACACACTCCCACACCTATGCCAGTATTGTGCTACTATTGAGGGGGTGACTAGCCTTGCCCACCACACCGGTCCTGGGCACGGCACAGGCATGGATATGGTACGCAGTACTGCTGGGGGTCACTCCCCAGGGTGGTGAACACCGTCAGAGGCCAGGCCTGGAGCACGCACTGCAGACACCAAACAGATTGTTCGGATGGGGTCAACTAGCAGTATGTGCGTAACGTAGGGATATCTATCAGCCTGTACTCTTAGCAAACGTTTCAGAGCTGTGAACCTCAGGTGTAGGGTGACATTGCTAAGGTATGCAGGTGCTAGTATTGGGAGATGCACGCAGGGTCCAATGTTCTGCCTCTACAGGAGACACTGGCCAATGGGGCCTGTGGGTGTGTCTGCCCCTGTTGGCTGCTGCTTTACGGCAGCGCTTCCCAAATCCGGTCCAGTTTTGCATCACACTGTTCGGGTCTTCCTGCTGTCCCTCATGAATATGCATGAGCTACATCTACATGCCGTGGGGGTGGTGCATAGATATACAGCACAGGCATTTGTATGAGTGGCAGCATGGAACCTGACTGGTGTGTGGCCCACCAGGACTGCATTTGGGGGATTCTGCTGGAAGTTCTGCCCCTGTTCATGGTGTCTGTGCTCAGTGGGGTAAAAGATAGATGTATTAACATTGCATATATCCTCGTCATGAAAGGTGTGTCCTTACTGTCACTGTTTATTTGAGGGGAAAATATGTGGGCAGGATTGGCGGTAGCCCCAGCTGGTCTTTGAACCTGTGACCTTCTGTTTTTGCATGCACTGTCTGTGTGCACTGCACCACCGTGTAGCCACAGATTAGCTGGATTCCCTGGATAGTCCATGACTGTGGATCCGGCAGGGCCTGTCTGTTGCTGTGGACTGTGCCAGCCTGCACATGGCTAGGCCTCTGTCGTACGGGACTGCATTTGGGCGACTTGGCTGTAGGTATTGCCCATTGTTGTGGTGTGTGTGTGGTGTTGGGTAAAATATGGGTGATCTCCCCATGCCTATGTTCCCTGCAAGACAGGGGTGTGTGTGCTATCTTTGTTCAGTGGTGGGTAAAATATATGGCTAGGGCTGGAAGGTGCCCCAGCTGGGATATGAACCTCTGACCCTCTGGTCCTAGAGGTACTGGCTCTGTCCGCTGCACCACACTGTGGCCACATGGACAATGCAGTCCCTGGAGATAGTAACATGGCAGGATGGAGTCGCAAAGCCTGCTGTGTGCATTTCTACTGTGGGCTCCTTCACCCTGTCTGGTGACAAACGTGCAAGTAAAGCCCACAGATGACCACGGGAAAAGGGGGATAAATTATAACCAAGCTGGGCTACAGTGATATTAATGGGCAAACATGGAAAACACTCCCAGGACAGCTCCAGAAAAAGGGAAATGTTTTTTGGACGAGTCTCCGCTCCGTACACCTTTCCATACATCATTTGTTTTTGGAGCTTTCCTGGGTGTGTTTTCTAGTTTTGCCCATCACTATAACTGTTCCCCAACTGAATTACTATTTTTAATATTTTTGTGGTGGTCATTTTCTATTTTTAGTTGCACTTTTGTGCTGTGCACATGTATCACACTGCTCACGTTTTGCAGGTTTCCCCGGCTGTGCTGTACATTGCTGACGGAAATGGTTTCTCTTCCCTTTAAATCCCCTCTACAGCGAGTGGTTCACTCGCGCTATTTTTGCAATGGAAATTCGGCCCCGCAACTGTGCGAGGGGCCTCTCCCCACCCCTTCCCCGCCCATTAACCCCGTCTCTCCACCCCTCCGGGGCCTTCCTCCGCCCTCCGTAGGCCTTTACACGCCTCTATCGGACATTTACGGGCCCGTGCTTGTGCGGGGCTCGTTAGTGTGACGCTCACGTGTGCGGGGGTTCGATGCACATTTGCGGGGTGCTTAAGAGCACTTAAGTGCTGCTTTTAGTGCGCTATTTTGCGCCGCGCAAAATAGCGGTTTTTAGTAAACATGCCCCTAAGTTTATAATATAATGAGATTAAGTAAATACAATACTGTAGTATTTATGAGCTGTCTGTTCTGCTCATGAGTCAAATAGTTGCCTGGTACATATAAATGGTGGGTAAGGTTGAATAAAATACCGAGCCTCAGTAAGCAAGTTTATGCATCAGCTAGCAGCCTTTAGTCCATTTTCATGCTCTGCTAGAGTTCAACTATGTCAGCATGGTAACCAACGAGATAATTCCGCCAGTCTTACATGCCAGACCACGTGGTAGGCCTCCTATGTGTCTGGCCACCACACCAAAAGTTGCCGAATACAGGCACAATGAAGCAAATAAAACAGTTGGCAGGATCCGTCTCGAACACAGACAGTAA
This sequence comes from Ichthyophis bannanicus, assembly GCA_033557465.1. NCBI lineage: Eukaryota > Metazoa > Chordata > Amphibia > Gymnophiona > Ichthyophiidae > Ichthyophis > Ichthyophis bannanicus. Next base: position 267,700,768 of record CM066038.1, on the reverse strand, counting down.
AACAGCACTATCTCTTCTCAGCATAATCAGGAAGGCAGGCCGGAGGTGGAGCAAAGGTGGGCAGTGAGCAACACCATGACCCTGGATGTACAGGGCCAAATCCGAGGTCGGCCCAGCAGGGGCTGCTGAGAATAGTCCAAAAGACAGCTGCAGTCTGGCTGTCTACCTCTTCCAGGTCCCTCATAATTGTTTTGCTGCTGTCAGGTACTCCTTTCACCCTCCTGCTCCTGGGTGTTACCCTAGATTCAACCTTGTCCTTTCATAACCATATTAGCACTGTCATCAAGTGTTCCTCTTTCTTTCTCTGCCAAATTAGATCCATTCACTCCTTTCTGTCAGTATCTGCCCTGGCCACCTTGCATCTCAGTTTAGTTAGCACCTATGTTGATTATTGTAATACAGCATATGCTGGCTTTCCTGATTATGAAATCACAAAACCGCAAATTGTTCAGAATTCTGACATTCACATCCTCACTCATGCTTCCAGATTCAGTCATATCATTCCTCTGTTAATGAACCAGCACTGGCTACCTAGCAATTATAGAATCCAATACAAAACTCTAATTCTAGTCCATAGACCCTCCATACTGGTCTTCCTTCCTAGCCCTCCTCACTTATACTCCTTCATACTCCTTACAGGATCCTCCAGTCACTCTAAGCAAACCGTTTATACTTTTCCTCTGCTTGGCTTGGCTGCAGCAACTCCCGCTGTCCAGGGGAACTTATTCAACCTCCGAGATGGAATAAATCCCCTGTGCAAATGGCCGACCCCGGACATGCTCGGCCAACCTCAGAATTGGCCCTGTACATCCAGGGTCATGTGGCCGCCCACTGCCCACCCTTGCTCCACCTCCGGCCTGCCCCCTCCTGCCCATGAAAAGAGCTCCACACACAACTCCGATCTACGTGTGGGGAGCTCCATTCTGTGAATCGCAAACCTGGCATTTAGTGGGGCTGAACATCCAGATCAGACATCCAGCCCCGCTAAACGCTGAACTGAATTGACCCCTTTGCCTCCATTCTCCTCCTCTCATAACACAGGTCTGCAAAAAATGTTTTTTTCGAGAGCTGTTTTGGTTATTCCACGTAATCTTTATGTTTTTTGGTGCGCTGAATCCGAAAATGATCTCCATTTTGTCATAGGACATCACGTTTCCTGACAATTTAGGTAACTATGTTAAATAAGGCAATACCTCAAAATAAATGGAAATAGACTTATAAAATTAAAGTTTTATTACAATATTTTCATGAAAATCCTTTTTTGAACTGAAATGAGCTCACCTACACACACTAAGCTCGATTCTTCTTCCTTGTGAGGCTCCGCTTGGTGCATTTACGCTTCTGAGTAGCATCTGGAATGTCTCTCTGAAGCATCCAACAGTAGTCTGCCATCATTGTAATGCTCAATTTTCCCTGGTATCTCCTTTCCATTTCTTTAATGTCTTGGTGGAATCGTTCACCTTGTTCCTCACTCACAGCTCCCAAATTTTCAGGAAAGTAGTCAAGGTGGGACTGGAGGAAATGCACTTTCAAACTCATCAGGCAACCTAAAGCTTGAAATGCTTTCAGCATTCATCCGACAATCTTTTTGTAGTGAGGATCTTTGTTATTGCCTAAAAATTTCTGTACGACTTCTTTAAATGCAATCCACCCTTCTTTTTGAGGATCCGTCATGGTATTGGCAAACCCTTGATCAACTATAAGCCTTCTAATGTCTGGTCCAACGAACACCCCTTCCTTCAATTTTGCCTCCGACAGGCCTGGAAACTTGATGACCAAGTATTTAAAGCATTCTCTATCTCTTGGAAGTGATTTTACAAATTGCTTCTTCGATCCCAATTTTATGTGGAGAGATGGTAGAAGAACTTTATGGGAAGGTACCAAAGTTTCTCGGAGGACATTTTTTTCACTGACTGTTAGCACCCTCGGCTGCCAACTCTTCTTGGTCCAGTGATTTTGTCGGTCTCGACTGTCCCATAGACACAGAAAACAAGGATATTTGGTATACCCAGATTGTTGCCCGAGCAGCATGCAAAAGACCTTCAAGTCCCCACACACTTGCCAACCATGGTCTTCATATTTAAGTTTACGAAGAACCAATTCCAAGTTCTCATAGGCTTCCTTCAAGTGTACGGAATGACCTACAGGTATGGAAGCGTAAAAACTGTTGTGGAGTAAAACTGCTTTGAGACTTCTTTTTGAAGAATCTATAAAAAGACGCCAATGCTCTGAATCATATTGGATTTTAAATTGACCCATCACACCTTCGACATCGATGCAATAAACCAACTTGTCTTCCTGGGCGAAGTAAGGAACGAACTCCTTTTCATGATGTCTGAACCATGAATTTGACACTCCTGGCAACAATAAATTCCTGCTTTTCAGCCTTGATCCGAGTAACTCAGTGGCATCTTTGGGAAGATTCAAGTCTCTTACCAAATCATTCATCTCCTCCTGAGAAAACAATTTTGGTCTTGTATCATCTTCAAAGTCAGAACTTGATTCGTCATCTGGTTCAGGTATGACTTCACCTTCATCGGAGCTAGGTATCTCTTCCAAGGTAGCAGGGAGCTTGGGTACTGGTATATCTGTGCTATGGGAGATGGGACGAATTGCCGAGTGAAGATTGGGGTATGAAATGGAATGCTTCCATTTGGAATTAAACCCTTTCACATCGCATGAACAAAAGTAACAGTCGTCACTATGGTTCTTTTGCTCTCACCATACCATAGGAATCCCATAAGGTAAAGATTTTTTCTTACCCTTGAACCAGTTTCGGAGGTCCTCAACACACCGTTTGCACACTTTATGAGGCGCCCAGACTTTATCTTGATCTCCAATTTTTAGTCCAAAGTATGCAAAGTATACTTTTTTCACAAAGTCTGTAATGTTTAGCTGTTGCTTCAACACTGTATATTCACCACAGATGAAACAGAAACTGTCTGGCGAATTAATACACTTTCGCTGAGCCATAACATAACGGTTGAAGAATGACGAGCTAACATGAATTGCGATGAAAAAGTGTGAACAGCCTAGAACCAAGAACCTGATGATGATTCATGCACAAGTGTGGCATGAAAGATTAACCCCTTCTACCATTAGAAGCACGGACTTAAAGCTTGCTTAGCTTATGTATATATTGCTGACCATCAGATTTAGAGTGCTATATATTTTTTTTTACATAACTCGGACAACCCCTTTAAGGTTTTTTGCCATTTTATATCTTAAATGCACTTATGTGAATTAATTAATAGTAATTTGAAAAAATTTGATAAATTTGAAGACAATTTTGCATGTTGTGGCAAATCATGACGTCTAGGAGTTTTTTCAATATTTTATTTGTTTTCAGCACACCAAAATACATGGAAATTAGATGAAAATAATCAAACAGCTTTTTAGTCTCAGACCTGTAATTTACTTGAATTTATTAACATTTAGCTCACACCTTTCCACTGGTAGTTCAAGACGAGTTACATTCAGGTACATAGGTATTTCCCATTCTTTTCCTAGTTTCTTTGTTTTATTTTTCTTTATTGTAAACTGCTTTGCTGTTTGGAAATGGTGGTATATCAAATTTTAAATAAACTAAACTAAACTACTTCTAACTTTCCTAATGTGTCAGTCTGCTGTGATTTACTGTAACTACCATAATGCATTATTAATTAGCATCAGGGCTTTTTTTCAGCCAGTACGCACCAGTACATAGAATGAGTACCTTTTTTACTGCTTGTTCGGTTGAGGGTAAGGAAGGGAAAGAGAGATGCTAGACCATGTGTGATGAAGAGGAGGAGAATGGAGGAGATGCTCCTAACCTGTAGGGTGGAGAGGAGGAGATGTTGGACCATGTGGGGCAGATTTTGTGGTTGTATCCTATCAAGTGTGAAGGAGGAGTGCAAGAACAAGAAGAAGGGCAACCAGAGATGAGTGTGGGAATGATGTGAAGGGGATGAAGCCTAGGGGATGAAAATTGGGCATAATAGAGGGATGTGGTCTGTCAGAGAGACAGTTTAGGCTGGAAATGAAAGCAGATGATTGCCTTGGAAGAAAAGGCTGGCAGTCTACTTCCAGTTATACCTTGCCAAGAAAACCCAGGAGCACTGTTCCCTCTAAGCTGTGCGCGTGTGCGCGCGCACACACCTCGCCGAGCGAGCGCACATACTTTACAGCAGAGCGCACAAAAATTACGGTTCTGATTCTGATAGAAAACAACATAGACGTCTTAAAATTTAAAAGTTGTGATTGTAATTACTAGAAATTTTCCGCTTCATTTAGTAATCGTCTATTTTCATTTAAAAATGTGGTGCACATACTGTATTCTGACGTGTAGTCAAGTTTTAAAGTATATAACTCCGAGTGTCGTTATGTGGTGCACAAAAATTTAACCTTCCTTCAAAAGCTGCACAGCTGATATTTTATGCGCACACATCTTACAGAAAATTAGAGGGAACATTGCCCAGGTGTTGTTGGATCACCAGGAGTCAGCACTGACTTTAAGGCACTTATAAAAAAGAGGGAGGGAAATGGGAGAGAGAGATGAGAGAAAAGTGGAGGAGGTAGAAAAAAAGCAAGGAGAGTGGTAAGAGATAGGGAGTGGTAGGGAAGAGCTATCAAGGTGGCAGAGATGAGAAAAAGAAAGAATGGAAGGAGAAGAAATGGAGAAGAACATGAGGGCAGAGTGAATCATGAAGGAGAGATGGGAAGACAAGAGATGGGATGGAGGGAAGGAAGGTGGAGGGGAGAAGGCAAGAGGAGTGGGGATCTGAAGGAAGAAGATGTCAGAGCATGAATGCAAGAAAGGAGAGGGTTGACAGAGGAGTGGGGATGGATGGAAGAGAAAAGCAGTGAGAAGGAGGAGTGGAAGAGAACAGAGATAATGGAAAGAAGTAATGAATGTGTATTAGGAGTAAAAAAAGGGCAGTATGTGAGAGGTGGGAAAGGGTGAGTGCTGGGGCAGGAAAGAGGTGCATGTGAGGAGGAGAGGATAAGAGAAAGAAGGAAGTGAGTTAAATGAAAGAGTGTATTTAGGATAAAGAAAAATTATAGGGAAGCAAAAGAAATATGATATGGGAATGAAATGAGTAAAAGAAGAAAACCAGTAGCAAGACAGGAAAATTTAGTGAAAAGGCTGAGAGAATAGAATGGATAAATAGGAAGCCTACAAATCAAAGAGGGAAAGGAAACATAAATAAGGAAAATCTATAGAAACGGAAACTGGAAAAAAAGTATAGAAAATGACAACAAAAATAGAAGATCAAAAACTATAAAGGCTTGAAAATATTTTATTAAACTTTTCTTCTGCAATGAACGGGTAGGAGGGCTGAAGCCAATGGTTTGTCCCAGGGAGTGTGTGGATGTGTTTGTGCCCTACAGTATAGGAAAGGCTGGACACAGGAAGACAAGTAATATTGTTTCTATTTCTTTAGTGTTACACTTGAGTCTTTCTTCTTGGAGTTTACAGTTTAGGTTTTCTCTGCACTTTTCTATTTCTAATTTGTGGTCACTTATTTTGTATTTGGTGATAGTCTCTATCCACGTTTTGTGTTACATAATATGACACAGATGAGCTGTTCTGCTGATGTGTAGTTTCTATGTACACACTACTGTTTGTTCTGTTTTCCCAAAAAAATATGAGTTGGTGTTCTGAGGATCAGTGTAGCACTTGCAGTGCTGCCATTTCATATGGTCTGTAGCTGGTTGCAGGGGGTATATGTGGCTACTGCAGGTATGTGGCTACTGTGGGGTCAAAGTGGAACAAGGAAAACACCCCACCTGCAGTCAAACAGCACACAGAAGAAGCAGGCAAAAAAAGAAACCCTGGAGGACAAATGTTATTGATTGGTCAGCCCAACATGTGTTTCAGCCACTGAGGCCTTCATCAGGGGACTATGACCACTACAACATAAAAACATAAAAGGAATCATAAAAAATGGGCAATGATAAAAATGAAAAAAAAAAACAATAAAAACATAATATAATATAAACTAAATAATAGACAATTTAAAACAGTCCTATTAATGGTTAAAAAGTGTACATATAATAATAAATAATAATAAATAAACATAATTACATAAACTCATATACAGATGTATACAGATCCCAATAGAGAGACAAATCATGAAGTAAGGTCAATAAAACTGTTGAACTTACCAATGGATGAATAAACAATCAGCATCTAGACAGTAGTTGTTATAGGCACTAGATAACAACTAGGAGACAGAACGACAAAGTTACTATTAGACCATAGTGAAAACAATGGAAAAATGCAAAAATAGACAGCCAAATGACTTAAGAATAATCGGAGAGGAGGAGGGAACAGGGAAGATGAGAACAATGTGTAAGAAACAGCAAGCGCTAATGGTGGTCTGATTTGCTATCTGCCAGTAATCATAGCAACCTTTTGATATATGTGTACCATAGTCCCAGGTTTATGGTGGCATTGGTAAGGTATGCACGTACTAGTATTGTGAGATGTACGCAAGGCCCAATATCCTGCTTCTCCGTGGGCTTTCCATAATGGAGCCTGTGGGTGCGGTTCTTTCTGCTCCTGTTGGCCGCTGCTCTAGGTCAGAGGTCCACAACTCCAGTCCTGGTGGCCCAAACACTGTTCATGTTTTCCTGCTGTCCCTAATGAATATGCATGAATACATCTGCATACCATGGAGGCGGCGCATGGAAATGAACCACACACATCTTTATTAGATACAGCATATACGTGAATGATTTGTGGCCCTCCAGGACTGCATTTGGGGGACTGTGCTCTAGGTAATGCGCATGTTTCTGGTGTCTGTGCTCTGTAGGGTAAAATATAGATGTTTTGGGCATGTTTACGTTATATTCATTAAAGGTTCTGTCTGTATTATCACATTTTTGTGGTGGGTAAAAAGTGGGGACTGGGATGGCAGGAGCCCCAGCTGGGACTTGAACCTGTGAACTTCTGCTCCTCAAGGCATTGGCTGTGTGTGCTGCACCACTGACTTGGCACAGAAGCAGTGCATTCCCTGGGGAGTCCATGGCTGTTCGTCAGACAGGGCCTGTCTATTGCAGTGCACGGAACCCACGTGAAGAGGGCTAGGCCATGGTGTGCTGTGGGCAGCAGACACTGCCCCCTCCACCACCAGTAACCCTCCGCCACCATGCTGACATGGCCTTATATTGGAGACAGCATCAAACCTGAATGATTTGTGGCCCTCCAGGGCTGCCTTTGGGGGAATGTGCTCTAGGTAATGTCCATGTTTCTGGTGTCTGTGCTCTGTAGGGTAAAATATAGGCGTTTGAACCATGCTAATGTTCTCTGCAATAAAGGTTTGTCTGTACTTTCACGGTTTAGTAGTGATTAAAATATGGGGACTGGATTGGCAGGAGCCCCAGCTGGGCCTTGAACGGGTGACCTTCTGCTTCTGAACATACTGGCTGTGTTCACTGCACCACACTGTAGCCACAGAGACAGTGCAGTCCCTGGAGATAGAAAACCTGGCCAATGGGGTCGGAAACCCTGCTCTGGACAATTTCACTGTGGGCTCATTCACCTTGTATGGGGACGGTGCGTAGACCCTTCCAAAATTCTTTTCTTTTTTTTGGAGGTTTTTTGGGAGTGTTTTTTGATGTTGCCCATTGATATCACTATTGGCCAGCTTGGTTATGTTTTTTTTCCATTTTGTTGAGGTCATTTTCACTGTTTTTTTGCCCTTTTGTTCCGTACACATGTATCACACTTATCACTTTTTGTAGGTTTACCTGGTTTTGCTGTACATTGCAGACGGAAATGGTTTCTTTTCCCTTTAAATCGGCTGTAACGCGAGGGTTTCTCTGGCGATATTTTTTTGCCTCGGATTTCACAGCGTTAGTGTGCGGGGAGCCTCTCCCCTCCCATTCTCCACCCATTGACCCCTTCTCTCCGCCCCTGGGGAGCCTTCCTCTGCCCTCCGGGAGCCTTTGCCCGCCTTCATCGCTCGTTTTCGCCGCGGCGCGCATTATCGTGCGATAACGTACCTGTGCGCCGCAAGATGCGACATTATCATGCGATAAGGTACCTTATCGCGTGATAACGTCGCAGAGCGCACTTTAAGACGGTTTAGTAAACATACCCCTTTGATTCTGAATTGGGTGCTCCAATTCCTTTACTGTAACCAAAATGTCCAGTTCAAACAGAAATATTCAGTGAAGTTATATAAAGCAATTGCACAGTCTTGTGGCACAGGTGGTGTGCTTTAGAAATATTTGTGTCTGTGATCGCATTTTATTTATTTATCAGTTCTGCTGCTGGTAGAAGGATCCTGGATTAGGAATCTTTTATCACTCCTCACAATGACGTAAGAGGTCCCAATTGGACCCTTAGAGGTTCATTGCTACAAGGGGCTAGGACAAACAATAAAAAAAGAACAATATGCCTTGCAAAGGTAAAGTTTTTATTATATTTTGTTTTCTGTTATAACAGGGGGTCACACTGCCTTCCTGGAGCAAGTACAGACTTTTTAAACCTTTTCTAAGCCAGGAACATACATAGGAAGTTAAAGGCGTGAAAGTGGAGGGAAAAACATCCCAAAGTTTTCCCATGGTCACAATTTAGTTTATTGCTGACAGGCAGTTTCTCTGAAGGTTACACAGGAAGAGGGGGTGGTGGTGGAAGAGATTGATCAAGAGAGGGATAGAGGTTTATGCAAAGGATTTGTTCTTTAAAGGAACTTCCTTCTCAGGAACAGTTGGGCCTCTTATAGAGATAAGGTGCATGTGGACCATTTATTGGTAGTTTGAACATAATTGTCTTTGTTTGTGAAGGCCAGCTATGTCTCTAGCCTGTTATCTTCAAAGAGAGAAAGGAAGGGGAATGAGATACATCTTACATTCAGGTCTGGGCTGAGAAAGTTTGCATTAGCTAAAATGTTAGGCCTTATGTTTCTTATTCTATGGGGTATGTTTACTAAACCGTCTTAATGTGCGCGCTGTAACGTTAACACGTGATAATGGCGCATCTGCAGGCACACAGGTACCTTATCACGCGATAACATGCGCAGCGGCGCAAACGAGTGCTGAAGGTGGGGAAAGGCTCCCGAAGGGCAGAGGAAGGCTCCCCATGGGCGGAGAGAAGGGGTCAATGGGTGGAGAATGGGGGGGAGAGGCTAACGCTGTGAAATCCGAGGTTCAAAAATAACGCCAGTGAAACCCTGGCGTTAGAGCCGATTTAAAGGGAAAAGAAACCATTTCTGTCAGCAATGTACAACAAAACCAGGGAAACCAACAAAAACTGATAAGTGTGATACATGTGCACGGAACAAAAGGGCAAATAAACATTGAAAATGACCTCAACAAAATGGAAATAAAACATAACCAAGCTGGCCAATAGTGATATCAATGGGAAATATCAAAAAACACTCCCAAGAAAGCTCCAAGAAAGAAGAAATGGATTTTGGAAGGGTCTGTGCTCCGTCCCCATACAAGGTGAATGAGCCCACAGTGAAATTGCGCTGAGCAGGGTTTCTGACTCCATTGGCCAGGTTTCCTATGGCATGCACATATTCCACAACAGCAGGGTGAGCATGTCGGAACGGGCAAATGGACAGATGCCTGAAAAGGGGACACAGAGGGCTGCAGGTGGCACATGCTGTGGTACAGCTGGGCCACAGTGCGGACTAGGGTGATGCCTAGCTTGGCCATAGGAATGCTGAAACAGCAGAGCAGCCAGACAGCAACTGATGAGGGCCCAACATGGGCATGAGTGTGCCCCCCACAGTGTCACAGGGGCTAGTACCCAGCAGGTACCCCCAAGGGCACAGAACATTGGCATGCAGTGCTAGGGGGAAGCTTTGACAGCTATGCAGGCACCCCTACCCCAGAACCCGCACCATAGGCAGCCGCCTACCTGCACAGTGGATGACCTGAGACTGTGCACCACCAGCACCACCAGCAGAAGGTCATGTCAGCATTGGGGTGGAGGGGTACTGGTGGTGGAGGGGGCAGTGTCTGCTGCCCACAGCAGACGGTGGCTGAGCCCTGTTCAGGTGGGTGCCGTGCACTCCAACAGACAGGCTCTGTCTGACAAACCGCCATGGTATCTCCAGGGACTTCATTGTCTCTGTGGCCACAGTGTGGTGCAGTGAACACAGCCAGTGGGTTAAGGAGCAGAAGGTCACAGGTTCAAGTCCCAGCTGGGGCTCCTGCCAACCCAGTCCCCATGTTTTTATTTATTTATTTATTTATGTAGACAGTTTTGTATACCGCCTTATCCTTCAATCAAAGTGGTCACAACACAATTGGGGGATACATTTAACATGCGGGGATATGAGACACATACACTAATTCTTACAGGGAACATGGGCAATGGAGGTTTAAGTGGCTTGCCAAAGGCCACAAGGAGCATCTGTGGGACTAGAAACCCCAGTCCTTCCTGCCCAAGGTTGCTGTCCTCTAGTGGGATTTGAACCCCTGACCTTCTGGCCTGAAGTACCTTGCTCCAACCACTAGGCTACTCCTCCCTCCCTCCCTCAGAGAACATAAGCATGGTTCAAACGCCTATATTTTACCCTACAGAGGGCAGACACCAGAAACATGCGCATTACCTACAGCAAATTCCCCCAAATGCAGTCCTGGAGGACGACAAATCATTCAGATTTGATGCTGTCTCCAATATAAGGCCATGTCAGCATGGTGGCAGAGGGGTACCGGTGGTGGAGGGGGCAGTGTCTGCTGCCCACAGCAGACGGTGGCCTAGCCCTGATCAGGTGGGTGCCGTGCACTCCAACAGGCTCTGTCTGACAAACTGCCATGGTATCGCCAGGGACTGTACTGTCTCTGTGGCTACAGTGTGGTGCAGTGAACACAGCCAGTGTATTCAGGAGCAGAAGGCCACAGGTTTAAGTCCCAGCTGGGGCTCCTGCCAACCCAGTCCCCATATTTTACCCACAACTAAACTGTGATAGTAAAGATGAACCTTTATTGCAGAGAACATAAGCATGGTTCAAACACCTATATTTCACCCTACAGAGCACAGACACCAGAAACATGCGCATTACCTACAGCACATTCCCCCAAATGCAGTCCTGGTGGATGACAAATCATTCAGGTTTGATGCTGTTTCTAATAAAGATGTGTGTGCTGCATTTCCATGCATCGCCCCCATGGTATGCAGATGTAGCTCATGCATATTCATTAGGGACTGCATGAAAACATGAACAGTGTTTGGCCCATCAGGACTGGATTTGGGAACCTCTGCCGTAGAGCAGTGGCCAACAGGAGCAGAAAGAACCACACCCACAGGCTCCATTATCCAAAGTCTCATAGAGATGCAGGATATTGGGCCTTGCGTGCATCTCCCAATACTAGTACTTGCATACCTCACCAATGCCACCCTAAACCTGGGAATACAGTACACATATCTCAAATGTTTGCTATGATTACTGGCAGATAGAAATTCCTAAGGTAAGCACAATATGCTCATTGAGCTGTATCATACCAATTTCTCTGATGTGTGTGGAGTGTGTGTTAGGTCTGGTGTCTGACAGTGTTCACCAACCCGGTGAGTGACCCCAACTGTATTGCATACCATAGCCATGCCTGTGCTCTGTCCAGGACTGGTGAGTTGGCCAGGACTGCCAAAAACCTCTATATTTGCACAATGCTGGCATAGGTGTGGGAGTGTGTGTCTGTCCATCCAGTGTGTGGTGGTTGCAACACCTTACTCAGCCCACACTGTTTGCACTGTGTCCAGTGTTAGCTTGCCAATGTGCATAATGAGGAGCAAGGTATTGTGGGTATAGCTCGGACAGGGTGGCCTGGGCAGGATGTATGAGCACAGGGCATAGGGCAATGGCTGGGACATTGTATTGGCCGGCCACCACCTGCATGGAGAGGGTGGCCACAGCATGTCCTGCTGGGAGGTCACTCTCACCCTGACTGGGCAGTTACCATGGCATGGCTAGGTCTCCCATAGTGCCCTATAATATTTCTCTCGTGATATTTATGGGTTTCCTTATGGGGCCCAATTACTAACCTATCTGCTTGGTGGGTGTGCTGACATCCCAGTTTTGGGTGCACATATTTTCTCCAATAATATGCACTATGGACTAGCTAGCAGACTGTTTGCAGTTAGTATGTGTATGGCTGGAACACCTTGCAAGGTGCAGCGGCTGGAGAATGTCAGATAGTGGTGGTGGGCAGCTGAGCATTTCCAGACCTCCTGTCTGTCTGCTATCACCGTATGGATGTGTACGGAAATGCATGGACTGCTCTCTAGGTTGTCTGTCCCCCAGCTGGACTGAGGTTGATGGTCCCCTCTACCACCACCATTGCAGTGATGTAGAATGTGGATCTGTTGGTGGGAGATCCAGAGCTCCAGAGGGCAGTTTGGGTGGTACTACATAATCCGCCTATGGGTCCAAACAGCCCCCCCCCTGGCGCCCCTGCCCCCCCCGACACCCCCCTCCCCCCCCCCCCCGCCGCCGCCATAGGCACACACAACCCCATCTCACCAGGGTGACTGACAGCCCACGTTGATGGGGTCTCAGGACTCCTTGGTGTAACTGTTTAGCCAGTCATTGCTATGTGAAAAGGCATAGCACACTGATTCAAACAGTACAGTAGGAACCAATGGTAATGGGTTCCAGACCCAAGTGTGTAAACAACAAGCTAAAATTCTAATTGTGTTTTTAAATGTCAGACACATCAGTGCAATGTGTGTCTGCAGCATAGATCTGTATAAATATTGTTGGCGACACCATATCCTGTGCGGCAGAAAGATGCGCGCGGCGCGGGGCCCAACTGCGCACGGCACGCATGCGCGCGTGTTGCTTTGCACATGCGCGCATTTTGCGGTGCGCATGTGCGTGCATGCGTGCGTGCATTTCTCATTGTTGACATTGTTAACATGGCGACAAGATCACGCAAGCCTGCATTCACCAGGCAGGAGCTGCGCTACCTGGCACAGCTCATTGCTGTGAGGCAGCACAAGTTGTTTCCTGGCTCCTCCAGGCGTCAGGACCTGGTGAGGGTCCGGAGGGCCTGGGATCGGCTGACACGCCGCTATAATCGTGTGGCAGACTACCCACGTGAGGTAAGTGTATGGGGACAGGTCAGTAGATCCATATACATATCCAGTGTTGATTGTAGCTGTGCATGCTGCTGTGTGTAGGTAGCCATCTCAGTTGTGTGTATCAGGTAAACCCACATGCCATATTGTCTATATATCACATCTGAGTGGTTTGCCCTGTACCTAGGGGGCTAAGGACCTGTTCACAGAGTTCCTGATGCCATCCTGGTGTCATGGCAGCTGCTGCTTTTGATGTGATACAACACACCGTAGATGTAGCCCATAGATCTGACTAAGGAGGTTTTCTAAACATCATGCTGGTATGATGGGTCCTGCAGTTGCAGGGTAAAACATCTGGCCCACCCCCAGGGGTTGTGAAACCTGCCCAAAATGGTATGTTAGTCCCACTGGTGATATGGGTGTGTGTGACCCAGCAGTCTAAAACATCTGCCCTACCCCCACGCCCAGAAAGTCCAATAAAGTGGGTCCCCAGCACCCCTGGTGGTATGGAATATGCTGCTGTTGCTGCTTTCCAATCCACCCTACCCCCAGGAGTCCTGAGAGCCCATCAAAGTGGGCTGTCAGTCACCCTGGTGATATGGTCCTGTGTGCCTATACAGTTCAATACATTCTCCCTATCCCAGGATCCTGAGAGCCCATCAAAGTGGGCTGTCAGTCACCCTGGAGATATGGTCCTGTGTGCCTATACAGTTCTATACATTCTCCCTATCTCCAGGAGTCCTGAGAGCCCATCAAAGTGGGCTGTCAGTCACTCTGGGGATATGGTCCTGTGTGCCTATACAGTTCTATACATTCTCCCTATCCCCAGGAGTCCTGAGAGCCCATCAAAGTGGGCTGTCAGTCACCTTGGGGATATGGTCCTGTGTGCCTATACAGTTCAATACATTCTCCCTATCCCCAGGAGTCCTGAGACCTGCGTAAGGTGTACTGTCAGTCACCCTGGTGCTATGATGTATGGTGCTGATGATGTGTGCTAGGACACCCAACCCCCAGGGGGCCAGAGACCTGATTGCAATGGTGGGTATGTCATTCAGATATTGTGTTAGGTTATGGCGGGTAGGTTGCACATCTCCCATAGTCTGTGAGGTCAACACCTCATCACACACGTCTTTGATGTATCCAGATGGTATGGTAGGTGCAGATGTGGATGTGCATAACAGCACCCCACCCCCATGAGCTATGACATCTGATTACGAAGGCCTGTAACAGAGCCATGTCCCCAGAACTGTATGCTGAGTCAGGTCACACATCTGCCCACTTGCTAGGAATCCCACACCTGGTAGCAGATGAACATTACTGATGGTGTTGGAAGGATAGATGCACCTGTTGTGGTTGCACAACACAGACTGAAACCCTGACATTAGCACAGGTGGCAATAGCCTATTCTGGTGCAATGGCCCCTGCCCTTGGTGTTGGCAGCCTCACCTGCCCTAAGCATACAAGGGCCAGGTCATAGGAACATAACAACATAAGATAGGCCATACTGGGTCACACCCACGTCCATCAAGCCCAGTATGCGCTTTGCAACAGTGGCCAATCTAGGTCATATGTACCTAGCAGTATCCCTAAAAGAGACAGGTCCCACAATGCTTGTAGTGGGTCAAGCATTGCTATCCTGGGCCTCGTAGAAACCCAAATGTCATGGTAGTGGCCCCTGGCAAGGTGCATAGGGCCACCCACCCAATGTCCCATGTATGGACACATCACCCATGTTTGTTAGGATATCATGTTGCCAGTTGGGTTGGGTCCGATGATGTGTGTAGATCATGACAACACAAATGTGTTCACCAGACCACATATGGGGTTAGGGGAGTTACCCTGGACACCATCATTGGCAACCCAAATGTGGCATGGTCGTGCCATGTCATGCAAGGGAGCCACAGGGGACTGAAATGTTGTGTTCAGGGTGCCACGCACACTGCACATAGGTGTCACTGCACACATGCCCAGAGCCACAGCTATGCATGCAGGTGGCACTGGAAATGGTTAATCTCCTGGAACAAGCAGGAAGTAGGCCTCACATGTGGGTATCATTGGTACCGACGGAGCCTGCGTGCGAACGCTCTCGAGTGTCCAATAGGAAAGCTGATGGAAGCATCCCACAGCGCCTGCGGGCTGCCTTTCCCCCTTTCCCAAATGCCTCTCTCCAGTTTGTTGTTTTCCACAGAGGCAGCAGGTCATAGTTTCTGTCATTGCTGAAAAACAGCTATTGTATTGCCACTCCTGTGGCAGCATCTGCCTTTTTTTCTTTACTGGTACCACCGGTCTTGTAATTTCTTTCTCTAAAAGGTCAGATTTCCTCACACAAACCAAATTTTAAAAAAACAAAGAGGGAAAATCCCCTTTGTAGGTCTCCCCCCGGTTTGGCATTAGGCCCTAATCCTTCCTCCATCATGGAAAAGCACTCCTCGGGTTTTAAAAATATGCTCAAAATGTGCCGGTACCTTCTCCGTCACTGACAACCATGATTGGTGTCGCAAATGCTTATGGCCGGATCACTCCATGTCTGAATGTTTGGCCTGTGGGATGTTATCCAAGAGGGGTTGGCAGAACAGAGCAGCCAAGCTCGGTAACCTCTTTCCCTCCGATGCGGCCTCGGTGGCAGCCATGTCTTCAAGGGCTTCCTCTTCCTCCCGTGGATCTCAGGTAACCAAACACAAATCTGGCCGTTCCTCAAAGGGTAGATCCCCCTCCAAATATTGGAATGCCTCCGGCATTGTCCTTGAGGAGCATGCTCCGGTCAAACAGGCCTGGTGGGAGTCCCAGGCCTTCAAAGCCACTTTAGGGTTCCAGGAAGTTCTGGAGGCCTCAACCTCATCTTAACGCCTGGTGCCATGCTCTGGGGTACTGGCTTTGGCCGGTACTCATACACAGGCATTGGCAGTGTTGATGGACCAGAGGATCGTGGCCATCGAACGCAGTCTGGCGGCTATCCTTGCGGCATCATAGACCTTGGTACCACCCCAGACCACGCAAATTCCAGCACCGGTATCCGCAGCAATTGTGGGACCGGCATCGGCAAATGCACCATTGGTGCCGATGAGTACCGGTATCGACACCCTGGTACCGGGTCACTCCGTTACCGAGGCCAATCGGAACCGATAAGACACGTTACCTGAGCACCCTAAGAGAAGATACATCCAATCTTCTGAGGAGTCTGATGACTCTGACAGCTCAGAGGGTAACGATGTACCTCTCCAGGATGAGCCTGCTTCTCCCAAGAGGAGATTGTGCCCTCCTCAGGATATGTTTCTCCTGGATGTCATCACACATGTAGTCAAGGGCCTCTCCATTTCAGTAGTAACTGAATCTAAGCACAGGGCACAGGAGCTAGAGATTCACCAATATCCCCAAACTCCAAAGTAGGCAGACACCCTGCCAATACATCAGATCTTACAGGATCTTCATTTGAGAATGTGGGAGACTCCTCTTACCACCTCTCCACATTCTCACAGGCTGCCTACTCTGTATCATGTGCCTCTGTCCCCTGGTTTTCAGAAAAGACAGCTCCCTCATCACTCCATCGTGGTGGAGTCTGCTATGAGGAGAATTAAAAGTTACAAACAACATGCCACCAACCCTACTGGTAGGGAGTGTAAGACCTTAGATGCTTTTGGTCACCGTGTCGTCCAAACATCCATGCTTTCAGGCAGGATAGGTTCCTATATCCTGTACATGGGAATGTTCCTGAAGGTGGTGACAGGAGATCTACAACTGGTAAGTGCACATCTCCCAGATGACAGAGGACACGACTATTTAGCACTTGTCAAGCATGCCCAGAACAATTATAAAGTTGTGAACAGGACAGCTGTTGACTGTTTTGCGTGCATAGGCAGAGTCTCCCCCATTGCTATTGGGGCAAGGAGACTTGGCTGGCTGCAAGCCTCTCACCGGGAACACTGGGTACAGGATAAACTGGCCAATACCCCCTGTACTGGTGAAAACCTTTTGGGAAGAACCAGCAGGAAAAAGCCAAAGATTTGGATGCTGATAATTGTACATTGACAAGGCTTTCCAAAATTGTAGATCCTGCAAAGAAGAGAGCCTTAGAAAAGCCTTTCCTCTCCAAAAAGAAAGGATACTATCAGTACTATACTCAACAAGGAAAACCTGCAGGACAAGCTGCTAGAAAGGGTCAACAATCTACTAAGCAGAGAAAGCCGAGAGCTACCCAGCCTCAGCAGACCCAGCAGCCTCAGCGCCCACAGGGCCTTTGACTCCGTGATAGAGTACCTGCCCTTCCTGCCACTCCAGAGAATAAAACCTTCAACAATCCCAGGAAGGTTAGGTCACCTCATCCACAGATGGAGGCAAATAACATCACAACCCTGGACTCTGTCCATCATAGAAGAGGGTACAGGTGTCATTCACAAAGCCTGCTGCCACCTACAATAGTAAGGACATTCAGTTCTGAAAATTCCCCCCAACTGAATCCAGAGGTAAAACATCTCTTACCTCAAGGAGAAATAGAAGAGGTACCTCATCTTCAACAGGTTTCCGGGTTCTACACCCCCCCCCCCCCCTATTTCCTCATACCAAAGAAAACAGGAGGTCACACACCCATTTTTGATCTCAGAGAACTGAACAAGTTCCTGTTCCAAGAGAAATTCTAAATGATTTCTGTAAGAAACGTACTTCCTGACCTACACAGGCAGAGCTGCCTTTGTTCTCTAGATCACAAGGATGCGTACACCCATGTTCTCAGCCAACAATCACACCGAAAGTTCCTTTGGTTCCTCAATCAGGGACAGCACTATCAAAACAAAGTTTTCCCATCAGCCTTGCCTCAGCACCCAGAGTATTCACAAAGTGCATGGCTGTGGTAGCCGGTTTTCTCTGTACCAGGGTAATCTTTGTCTGCCCCTACTTGGACGATTGCCTCATCCGGGCAGAGTGACAAACACAAGCCCAGGCCTCTCTTTCGTACACAATGCGTGGACTCCAATATCTAGACCCTGTCATAGATCTCCAGGAATCATTTCTGACTCCCACGCAATCACTGGAGTTCATAGGAGCAAGGCTAGATACCAGACTGCCATAGACCTACCTGCCTCAGCCTCGCTGTCCTCCCATTGTGCAACTGGTTTCTTCAGCACTACAAAAGACTCACCTCTCGGCTCGAGAGATGCTTCAGCTGCTGGGTCATATGGCATCTACGGTGCATGTGCTCCCCTACGCTTGTCTTCACATGAGACCAGCCCAATGGGCCCTCTCTTCCCAGTGGACGCAAGCAACAGGCTGTCTCTCACATCTGATAGTAAGCTCAAACCGCCGTACCGTGTCCCTGGACTGGTGGCGGTCAGCACAACACCTGTTGGAGGGGTCACCTTTCCTGCAACCCCTTCCTCAGATCACATTAACAACAGATGCCCCCAAAGTGGGGTGGGGTGCACATCTACTGGACACCTCCACCCAAGCCACCTGGAATTGTCAGGAGATTCATTTCCACATCAATCTATTGGAGCTCATAGCAACTTGCCTGGCTCTTCAAGTATTCCATTCCCTTCTACAGGCCAAGAGAATACTACTTCACGCAGACAATCAGGTAGCCATGGTCTATGTTAACAAACAAGGAGGAACAGGCTCTCTGTCCCTTTGCAACGAAGCTCCTCAACTGTGGGCGTTTACCAGAGAGCAGCAGATTCATCTCCTGGCAGTCCATCTCCCTGGCAATCAGAACTGTTGGCCAGACAGACCCAGTCATGTTCTGCGTCCGCACAAATGGTCTCAACACATGGACCAACTCTCCACAGTATTGCAACTCTGGGAAAGTCAAGATGTAGACTTCTTTGCAAGTCCATCATATGCCAAACTTACCCGGTTCTGTTCACGGATTCTGGCTCAGGGCTGCTAAGCAAGGGATGCTTTCCTCCTCAACTGAGGGCAGGAATTCCTATATGCCTTTCCTCCCATTCCCTTGATTGCCAAGACCCTATTCAAGCTCCTGAGGGACAGAGGCAACATGATCCTCATAGCCCCACGCTGGTAACACCAGGTGTGGCACCCTCAGCTTCTACATCTGTCTCAGGTTCCACCCCTGGACTTAGGGTCAGCTCCAAACATACTGTCACAGGAGGAGGGGAAAGTATGACATCCAAACCCCCACTCTCTGCACCTCAGAGCCTGGCTACTGAAGGATTTTACTGCTTTGGCCTTCCCCTCACTCAGGAAGTGTGAGATGTCCGTTATGCTTCCAGGAAACCGTCCACAAGGCATTCTTATGCCGTCAAGTGGAAGAGAAATTCCATTTGGTGATCACAAAAGTGCATCAATCGCTCTTGTCATCCCTATAGAAACATTTTTGGACTAACTCCTTTACTTATCAAACACTGGTCGCCAACCTGAGTCAGTCAGAATCCATTTAAGTACCATTGCTGCTTCTTCTGAACCCATCAATGGACAACCCATTTCATCCCATCCTCTCATATCCAGAATCATGAGAGGCCTGCATCTAATGAAACCTCCCCTTAGACCACCTCCAGTGGCATGGGATCTCAATCTGCTTCTAGGCCAGCTTATGCTGCCGCCTCTTGAGCCCTTAGCCACTACTTCCTTAAAGTCTCTGTCCTGGAAAGTAATTTTCCTTCTTGCAATCACATCAGCAAGTCGTATCAGTGAATTGCAAGCTCTAGTGGCTGATCCACCTTACACACCGTTTCACCATGATAAGGTAGTCCTAAGGACACATCCACACTTCATGCCTAAGGTAGTTTCCCCCTTTCATTTGAACCAAGAGGTTTAGTTACCTGTAGTCGTTCAAAAGCCTCATGCTTCAAATGCAGAGAATACTCCTCATACCTTCGAGTGTAAAAGAGCTGTGGCTTTTCATCTGCAGAGGACCCAGCAACACAGAAGGTCCTCACAGCTATTCATAGCCTCTGATCCTTCACATTTGGGTACAGCAGTTTCCAAAAAATCTCTATCCAACTGGATTGCCCAATGTATGACATTTATCTATCATAACAAACACCTTTCACTGGAGGCCCATGTTCCTGCTCACAATGTGAGAGTCATGGCAGCCTCTAGGGCTCACCTCCATTCCGTCTATATTAAGGACATTTGTGGAGCAGCTACCTGGTCTTTGGTTCACGGCCCACTCCTGCTTGGATAAAGGCTCCCGCAGGGATGCTATGGTTGGTCAGGGTGCTCTCCAACACCTCTTCCTTACGTAATCAACTCCTTGCCGCCTCTCTTACAGGATGCCAGACACCCATGGGAGGAAGTGGAACCCCTCCACATGGCCTCACCACTCTGGGGATCCTTCCCTGACATCTACATCTAGGGTGTCCGCACATGTGATGACTAATTCCTCCTTGTTCCCAGAGATAGCATAGTTACTCACCTGTAACAGGTGATGTCCGGGAACAGCAGGCATAAGTCTTCACATCCCACCCATCTCCCCTAGGGGTTGTGTGTCTCTCTCTCTTTCCCTATCTATCTCTCTCTCTTTGTCTCAGCTTTCAACTCAACTTGAGAGAGGCAGTTGGGAAAGGTGGGAAGGCAGCACGCAGGCGCTGTGGGATGCTCCCAAAAGCTTTCCTATAGGACGCTGGGGAGCGTTCCCGCACAGGCTCAGTTGGTACCGACGCTACCCACATGTGCAGAATTATTCCTGCTGTTCCCGGAGATCACTTGTTACAGGTGAGTAACTATACTGTACATGACACACACAGCAGTGGAGCAGGAGCAGTAAGATGCTGCCCACACAGATGTTTGTTTATGTTGGCCACCCACCAGAGATAAACGGTCACTGATGCCCCCACCCATTGTTTTCACATACACAGATAGAGGATCTCCAGAAGAAGGGGCGAGAGTTGCGCCTCCATCATCCAGAATACCTTGCCCGCCTCCAGAGGGGGGCCCTGTCACAGGGTGATGGTGAGTATTGGCAACCTTGCTGCCCAGTAACAAATGACACATTGGCCCACCAGTCTGTGTGGTGCCTGTATATGTATGTGACACACATGATAATGTGCTGATGACTGTCATCTTCCACAGAAGGTGATGACAATGATGATGACCCCTCCACTTCTGCATATGCCCTGAGGCGCCCTCCTGCCCACCATGCCACAGAGGTGGTGGTGGTGGAGGACGGGGATGAGCTGGAGGGCGAGGCCGAGGAGGAGGAGGAGGAAGAGCCGGCCGACACAGCAACGGAGGAGGGGGCTGATGGGGGCATGGAAGGGGTGGGTTGCGGGGTGGCAGGGGAGGGAGAGGGTGTGGCTGAAGTGGGGTTGGGGGGAGGGATGGAGGAGGATGTGGAGGGCGGGTGGGAGGTGGAAGGGGGGGAGGAGGGGGATGTGTGGGTGTGTGAGGGTGATGGAGAACACAGAGCAGCACAGGGCACTGTGGGCTCCCGCCAGCCACGGCATGTGGATACACCATCCAGGGCCACACACAGGTTGCATGCACATGCCACCACACAGACCACTGGCACTATGTATGTGTGTGGTGGCAGGTGTGTGCAGGACCTGTATGGGGCCCTGGATGGTTTGGACCGCCGCATACATCTTTTAGTCCACACATACCAGTGGCTGATGGGGTGGCCGCCGAGGTGGAGCGTCTGCCCTGCCGGCGGCCATCCCCTGAAAGGCGTCACAGGAGTGTGTGATGGCACCTGTGATGTCCACACATGTGCCCTGTGCTGTCCTGGGTTCCATCACTGGGCAGGCATAATGGGATGGGGTTTGCTCTTGTTCTGTATTGTTGTTTCTGGATAAATATACACACATTTGTTCATATGTCACAATGGTCACGTGTCTCCCTTACCAACACACTATGGATGCAAGCATGGGATATGTGAGTAGACAGGTATGTGTAGTAAAGGTAGACATGGGTAGCATATGTGGAGCGGCTCCACAATCAGTCGTGGGGGCTGACCATGTGAGTAGGTGTGCTGCCCCCGGACATTGTGGGCTGGGGCTCTGGCACATCCTCGGGCAATTGCACCTCCTCCTCCTCAGCTTGGGCCATGGTTGTGTAGTCACCTGGGTTGTGGAAGACCATACACAGCACAGATGGGTTTGCACGGTGCAACTACATACAACTGTGTAACACATCCACCCCACAATCAATGTGTGTTTGGCCGTGGCCTGTACATGTGCTAGATATCTACCACTACAGCTCCTGCTACCACTATTAGGCATATATAGGCCAGTACCTAGCACACACATCAATGTGTACATCAGGGGTCCTCAAACTACGGGACAAGGGCCACATGCGGGCCGCCAAGGACATTTATGCAGCCCGCCGGGTGTTTTTGCTGCTGCTGCCAGTCCTTATGGGCAGCTCTACCCAGGGCCGGCCCATTCATTGAGCAGCAGCCCAGCTAGGTTAACAACTTACAAACCTGCTTCTGCCGCTGCCACCATGGCAGCGGCAGAATCAAGCATCCCGCGGGGCCCCCCTGCTCTGCAGTGTCCTCCATGCAGCCTCAGTGTTGGCTGTCAGAGCCGCACAAAGAGAAAGAGCTTCTCCTCTCGTGGCTCTGTTAATCCCGCCGTGAGGCTGATGGGATTTTCCATCAGGCCCGTGGCGGGATTAACATGGCCGTGAGAAAGGAAAACTCTCCCTTCACGTGGCTCTGACAAGCCCACACTGAAGCTGCAGGGAGGACGCTGCAGAGCAGGGGGGGGGGCCCACGGGATGCTTGATTCTGCTGCTGCCACAGTGGAAGCAGCAGCAGTAGCCGAGTTTTGTTTATTTCCTAACATAGCTGGCCTGATGGGGGGGAGGGGGTTTGGACTGGTAATTGGCTATGGGGGGGAGAGGTAAGACTGGAAGTGGGCTGATGGGGGGAGGGGGTTAGGACAGGTCATGGGCTATGGGTGGTGGTAAGATTGGAAGTGGGATTATGGGGGGCTTAGGACTGGAAATGGGCTGAGTGGGGGGCTAAGACAGGAAGTGGGCTGATGGAGGGGCTAGGATAGGGCTTGAAATGGGCTGTTGGGGGGTGCTAAGATTGCAAATGGGCTGATGGGGGGGCTAGGAGTGGACTCTAAATGAGCTGTTGGGGGGCTGGGGTTTGGAAATGCACCTATGGAGGTACTTGGATAGGACTGGAAATGGATGTGGACCTAGGACTGGTAATGGCCTGATGGTGGGCCAGGGATAGGATTGGAAATGGGCTGATGGGGGGCTAGGAGTGGAAATGGGCTGATGCACGGACTAGAAGGGAGCGGATGCTGGGGGGGGCTGGAACTAGACTGGAGGTGAGGTTGGGCGAGGATCAGAATGGGATGGAGCTGGGAGAGTGAAATGGTGAGGGAAAAAAGTTTTTGTGGGAAGTAAGAGATATCTACAATTGGACGGATATTGGGAGAGTAAGTGGGGATGGAGGATGGCGGTCTAACATGTGAGTGGCTGAAATAGGAATGAGGAAAGAGCACAAGGAGAAAGATTACTATGTTAAAGCAGATGTAGAGAGAGAATGGAAAACATACTAGAAGTGAGAAGAAAGGACAAATGGAAAGCAGGCGATGGGGAGTTAGCAGAAGACACAAAGAAACCAGACTAACGTGGGTGGAGCAATTGCCACAGGAAACAAAAAAAGAAACGGGTAGGAAACTTTCTCTTTATTTTGAATTTATGCAGTGTGCTTTGGAGTTTGTTCATAGTGTTCATTTCAACTATAGTCCGGCCCTCCAACGGTCTGAGGGACAGTGAACCGGCCCCCTGTTTAGAAAGTTTGAGGACCCCTGGTGTGCATTATCCCACAGAAGGACCATCCCTGCTCAGCAGTGCTTAGATTAGAAACAGACATAACAAGGACAGGTCTGAGAGGGGGCTTGTAGCAGACATGTAACCACATGTGCAGGGCAGACATAAAAAGGGATGGTGTTACTGATACATGTGGTTGGAGGGCAGAAAAACACAGAGTAAAAGGGGTGGAATGGGGGACAGCACACTCATGAGCCAAAGGCAGAGGTTAGGAGATGATCCAGGGGAGCAGGTATGAGGAGGTGCTAATAAGATGCCTGATGCATATCCAAGGGGCATGTACTCTATGGTTTGGGAGCAGCAAGGTGTGATTTGGGTACCTACCTGCCTGGGGATGGGCAGTGTCCAGTGCCTCTGGCAGTCCATACAGGTAGATTGGCCCTAGCCTCTCCGCCAACTCCTGCTCCAGGGGTGTTAGGGAGGGTGTAAAGGGGCCTCCCCCTCCAGTGCCCATGGCATGCTGCCGCTCTGCCACCATGTGTGCACGCACACCCCTCTTTATATCGTTGAACCTCTTCCTGAGGCTGTCCAGGTCTCTACTTTGACCCCCTGCCTGTGCAACTGCCTCCTACACCTCCTCCCACACCTGGGGGCGTGTTGCAACAGTGGTGGTGTTGCTTAGTCGTCCATATAGGACCTCATAATTTTCACGAACAGACGCCAGCAGGATGTGGTTTTCCTGCTGGGTGAATTTCTGAGCCCTCTTCCGTTGCAGAGCTGGCACCGGTATGCGCCTACGTTTTGCTGTGAGAGGACCCTGTGTGGGCTGGACCGATGGGCCTGCAGCCTCCACCACACTCCCTGCCATATCTGTGTCCTCCCCAACAGGTGGCCCCCCTCCCTCTCCCTCTCCCTCTCCCTGTCCCTCTTCCTCTCCACTCCTGCCCTGTCCTGTGGCTTCATCTCCCTGCCCTCTCCCTCCCTGTCAGACATTCCTTCTCTTGTCCTTCTCAGCTCCACCTCACACCTCCCTCCTCTCCCTGCTATCTGCTCTTCACCTCACCTCCTTTCTCCCTCACCTGCTCCTTGCCTCCCCTCCTCTCTGTATCCCCTGCTCTACCTCACACCTCTCCTGCACAATCCAGCCTCTACCACTCTGACACACTAACTTAGCACTACTAGACACCTGTTTCTCTCTCTCTCTCTCTCTCTGACTGACACCACACACCTTCTCTCTCCCTCGCCTACCAAAAACCCCTCAACGTGCAGCACGTGTACAGGTGTATTTATAGGGTATTTTTACATTGCGCGCATTGCGTGTGCACAGATGTGTGAGTGCAGCGGCTGCGTGTGCTGCGCATGCGTAGTTGGCTATGCGCATTGCGCATGCGCCACGCAGAAGCGGGAAATGCGTGCATGCGTGCTTGCGCAATGCACGTGGCGCATACGCAATGGACACTGTCAACTATGCAGCACGCACGCAGCCACCGCGCACACTTCGAATGCGTAGTTGCCGGTGTGCATTACGCATGCGCCACGCAGACGCAGGAAGTGCGTGCGTGCTGTCAGCAACACTTCCCTGGTGGCCAGTGGACGCCGGGGCAGGTGGGACACAAAAATATAATGTTAAGATTGGAGAGTCTTCTAAAGGCCCAAATGGCGCTTGGTCCTTGTAGTTGCTTTAGCTCCAATCTTCAATGAAACAATCAAGCTGAGTGGTGGGAATTCATAAGGCTTTTATTTCCCTTTTTCACAGTGGTTCTAAATAGTGGGTTACAACTTTAAAGCAAATGTCCTTAATGCAGGTAGAAAACAAACTCAGGGTTCAAAGCAAAAACTGTTATACGTCACAGGAATGGAGGTGCTCAAACAAATAAAGAATGCTCTGCTGGCAATTCACCCAATCACAAGTCTGGCAGTGACTCTAAACTTTCAGAAATGCAAAGTGTACAGTCCATCTCTTGGTCAGACAAATCTCCTGCCAGTTCCACTTGCATTGGCACGGTATCAGAAAGCTCTGGACTTTCAGAAAGCCTTTGACAAGGTCCCTCATGAGAGACTTTTGGCAAAACTAAAGAGTCATGGGATAGGAGGCAGTGTACTACTGTGGATCAGGAACTGGTTAAAAGATAGAAAGCAGAGGGTAGGGCTAAATGGCCAATTTTCCCAATGGAGAAAGGTGAATAGTGGTGTACCCCAGGGATCTGTGCTGGGTCCGCTGCTTTTTGACATATTCATAAATGACCTGGAAAGTGGAATAACGAGTGAGGTTATCAAATTTGCTGATGACACAAAACTATTTAAAGTTGTTAAAACCCAGGAGGATTGTGGAAAATTGCAAGAGGATCTTGATAAATTGGAAGACTGGGCATCAAAATGGCAGATGAAATTTAATGTGGAGAAGTGCAAGGTTATGCACCTAGGGAAGAACAACCCAAACTATGGTTACACGATGCAAGGTTCCACATTAGGAACCACCACCCAAGAAAAAGATTTAGGCGTCCTTGTGGATACCATGTTAAAACCCTCGGCCCAGTGTGCAGCGGCGGCCAAGAGAGCAAATAGAATGCTAGGTATGATAAGGAAAGGAATGGAAAATAAAACAAAAGATATTATAATGCCTCTATATCGTTCCATGGTGAGACCGCACCTTGAATATTGTGTGCAATTCTGGTCGCCATATCTTAAAAAGGATATAGCAATTTTAGAAAAGGTTCAGAGAAGAGCCACCAAAATGGTAAAGGGGATGGAAGGCTACTCCTATGAAGAAAGGCTAAAAAGGTTGGGGCTCTTTAACCTGGAAAAGAGACGGCTGAGGGGAGATATGATAGAAGTCTATAAATTAATGAACGGAGTGGAACGGGTAAACGTAGATCGATTGTTTACCTTATCAGAATATAGAAAGACTAGGGGACATGCAATGAAGCTACAGGGTAAAGTATTTAAGACTAATAAAAGAAAATATTTTTCACTCAACGTGTAATCAAACTCTGGAATTTGTTACCGGAGGATGTAGTAAAGGCTGTTAGTGTAGCTGGGTTTAAAAAAGGTTTGGACAAGTTCCTGGAGGAAAGGTCCATAAACCATTATTAAGAAGGGACCCAGGATATCAATGCTTGAACCAATACAAGCATTGTGGAACCTGTGTCCCTTGGGGAAACTGCTAGGTACGTATGACCTAGATTGGCCACTGTTGGAAACAGAATACTGGGCTTGATGGACCTTGGTCTGACCCAGTATGGCATATCTTATGTTCTTATGTTCTTATATCCCTGGTTTCTTGTAAAACACATTCAGGGTTTTGTATATTTTCTGTAGCAGTTCCCAGTTTCCTTGGCCTAGCCTAGGGCGTCGGCCACGTGTTGTATTAGGCTTTAAAGTACCCTCTTTCCTTAGAGGCTTTATAACAGCTTTATCATAGCTTTTAACATTCACCACTTTCTTACTAGGCATACATTTCTCATACCTTGTATGGCAGCAATCCTCAAGTAACCGGCTTTCTTCCACTGCCTGCCTTTCCCAGGCAGCAGCTTGTGTGAAATCCTTTTCTATGCAGGTTAGGCTTACCCTGTAGCCTTTGACTTCCTTCTCCTGGTGAAGGCCTGCCTCTGTACAAGCCCAGCTTCTGGCTTTCTGACTCAGTGTGGCTTGGCTTCTCCAGCTGATTCTTGTTTGGCTTAAGGTTGCAATTACAGCAGGGCTTTTGCCTCTGAGGGCAAACAGCTCTCGGTTTGGCTTGAGCTGACACCTCCTTAGGTCCTTCCTCAGCTCCTGAGAAATCACCTCTCCCTCCTGGGAATCCTCTAGCATAGAGTAGTCAGGATTCCACTTCCACCTCTCTCTCTCGGTGCTGCCAGTGAGTCTCCCCTTGCTTCTGCTTGGGCTGCTGCTTCTGCTGGTGCTTCTATCTCCGAGGCTGCCGGTACTCCTTCTGCCTCTTCTCATTCCTCTCTTCCAGTCTTCCACACGTCCCTTATGAAGCCCTCCTGCTCTTGAGGATTGGAAGCTGGTTGGCATTTCCTCGTGGACCAGCTGGGCGTGGCTCTTCAGTCTCCCTGAAGACACTCTTGCTCCCTCTAGCTGGTTCCTGGGAATATTGCAAGTCTTTTTCCTCTGTGAAAAACACCTTCTTTCCTCTCAACTGGGCTCTCATCAGCCCCTCGCTGCATGACACATCCCCCTTCTTAAAATATTACGGGCTGGGGAAGCCTCTTCCGCGCAGCACGTAATACGAGACATTGCATACAGCATTAAAATGGCCGCTTCCCTGCTTTATGCTCCACTCTAAAATCATACGGTTGTAAAGCCATGTACCACCTAGTTAGGCGGTTATTATCATTCTTCATACTGCTTAACCATTTTAGAGGGGCATGGTCCGTAATGAGGACAAATTTCCTCCCTGTCAAAATAGAACTTTAAGGCTTCAATGGCCCATTTGATTGCGAGACATTCCCTTTCTATAGTTGCATTACTTCTTCTCCGCAAATGACAGCTTCCTACTGAGGAACATAATAGGGTGTTTCTGCGCCTTCTGTACCTGCGACGAGAACAGCACCCAAACCCGTCTCCGATGCATCGGTTTTGTAATAGAAATGTTTGTCTGAAATCTACGCCTCGCAATATGGGGGCTCAACATAATTTCTCCTTTAAGTTCTGAAAGGCTTCCTCCGCTTCCGCTGACCATGGTATTGCATTTGGCGCATTCTTTTTAACATTTCCGTGAAAATAGCGCTCTTTTCCGCAAAGTGTGGTATGAAGCGGCGATAGTAGCCGATGAGGCCAATAAAACCTCTCAGTTGTTTCTTATTTTGCGTTACGGGAAATTTCTTCACGCTTTCTACCTTGTCCAGTAGCGGGCGCACTGTGCCACGTCCCACAAGGTGACCCAAGTATTTAACTTCCTTGGCAGCGAATGTGCACTTCTTCGGGTTTCAATGTTAATCCCGCTTTCCTCATGGCTTCCAGGACTGTTCCGACTTGGTGAAGATGCTCTTCCCACGTGGCCCTGTGGATCACCACATCATCCATGTAGGCTGTTGCGAAACTTCTGATATGGTCGGAGAATAACATCCATCAGGCGCTGGCATGTTGCAGCCAGCCCGTGTAGCCCGAAGGGCATTTCTTCGGAACTGGAACAGGCCAGGAGTGTGCTGAAGGCAGTTTTGGGTTTTAGCATCACGTGTTAGAGGCACCTGCCAAGATCCCCTGGTCAGGTCTAGCGTTGTGAGAATTTTTGCCTGTCCGAGCCTGTCTAAAACTCCTCGATACGAGGCATCGGGTACGCGTCAAAAGTAGATGCTGCGTTCACTTGGCAGAAGTCTATGCAGAATCACGCAGTACCATCGGCTTAGGTACTAGTACTACCGGGCTGCACCATGGACTATGCGATTCCTCGATGATGTTCATTTGGAAGCATCTCCTGAACTTGGTTCAATAACTTCCTGCCTCTTGGCCTCCGGCAATCGGTACGGCCGTTGCCGCACAATTTTTCCAGGCGGGTGGAGTATCTCGTGTGCCACCAAGGCTGTCTCTCATGGTATAGGAGTTAGCACGTCCTTAAAGTACTCAGGGATGCTTGGGGTCTCAAATCCTGTTTTTGCTATTAACGGAGAAGCTCTTCAAACTGATCCTCTGGTGTAGGCAAATCTTTACACCTCATTCTAGCCGTGAGGCCAAGATCTTCCTCTGGTGGGGTCATTCCCATAGCCATCAAAGCCTTCCATTGGTCCCTCCTTCCCTTGGGGGAAAGCCGAAACCTCCAGCTACCCCGCGCTCGTTGAGGTTACCATGGCGACCTCTCTCGAGGGTTGGGAATCCCACCCGTTCACAAATCAATTGTGCTATCCTGTCCCCCACTTTGACATCAAAGTCTTCATCTGAAACAGTTGCATAAAGGGACTTGTAAGTTATGCCTCTATAGTCCAGATCGACCTACTCCGGCAGCCACATCAATGCCGTGTTTTGGCAGCGGAGTCCAGACCGTGCTGTGCTATCCACCCGTACCACATTGGGGCAACTCCACCTGGAGATCAGTACTAAATTAGGCATCCGTCCATGTTTAGGGACAACATGGTCTTCGGCGCATATACAGGTCATAGCCCGCCGATTGTGCCAAGATGCCCGTTGAGGCTGTGAACTTTTTCTGAAGTCTTGCACAAATTTTAACACAAACTTCTTTGGTGGGTCTACTTGTCCTTTAAGGGGGGTTTTTCCTTTGGCTTTGCCCAAAGAGGGCTAGGAATTTCAGTATCCGTAGGGCGAATGCAAGTAGAAATTTAGTGCTCTTTTGTGGAGACAAGGCCCTCTTTTAGACTTCTTCTGAACGTGTGGCCAATCACGGCCCAGTACCAGCTCGGGGGTAACTTAGGTACAACGGCTATTAGCATTTCTTTTCAATGCCTAGCAGTGGTATGGCAACTCTGCAGGATGAGGAAAGTTATGCACTTCTGTTTTGGCACATGCAAGATATTAATATTGTTCAAGTATTCTCTCATCCTATTAGTGTATCTACTGCCTTCCCCTCAGGCTTTAGCCATTTGGCGCTTCGCTAGACCACGTATTCTATGGCCAAGGGCCTGAGGAATTTCATCTGCCATGAGAGAAGTGGCTCTAACATCTTATTGTACAATAAAGGTGTAAGTCCTAGTCGATCCCTAATAGCACTAACTACTTCCCTCGTACTTAATTAGCAAGAGCAGGTGACATTGCCCCTGTACGCAGGCGAGCGCTCTCTTCCCTGTGAGGGATGCTGCAAGGCCGAATGGCCCATTGCTCGGTTGGCCAATCGTGCGGAAACATGCAATTCTACTAAAGGAATCTAAAAATAAAGTCATCTACATCATCAGTAGGGCGTAATTTTTTCCTACTGTTAGTGTCATTGCATGTCCATTGTCCATCCCTTGGATTGCCTGTGTCCTAGCCTCCTGTAGCCTCTCTAGTTTGGCCTTAGCCAGCGCCTCCCGCTGCTGAGGCCAACCAGGTTTCCATGACCTGCAGGACCGGCTTGTTGCTGTGCTTTTTGCAAAGCCTGGGAAGGGCCTGCCCTTGGTTTTGCCCGCGCCCAAACTAACTCAGCTTGTCTGTCGAACTGTAGCGCCAATCCAGGCGCAAAGCGCCTTTGGCTCCATGCTTGCACCTCTAAAAAGAGGAACACAAGAAAAAAAAAACAAGTGTTGCTCCACTAACAAATGAGCTCCCCTTTTTTTGTTTTTTTTTTTTCCTTCCCCCTGATATTCCGACACAGATCAGGCTTTAATTAAATGTTACCTGACATCCGTGTTGTATCAGCTTTGGAATCATCGTTTGCTGTCCCACTCTGGCAGCTCTCACCGCCTCTGGTGTCAGCAAAACAGCGATTTTCAGCTCACCGGTCCCAGGTGTCTCCCCCTTCAAGATTTTCAACAATCTGATCCGAGTTTCTGGTTACTCCATCCCAGGTTTAATTTATCCCTCCGATCCAAAAGGGGGGTTTTTTTGTTTTGTTCCAGCTAATCCGTTCCGGGTTTTACTGTTCCAGTCCTGGTTTTTTTCGATGACGCCTCCACTCCGGGTTTTATTTTTTTAAAACCTAGGAGTTTATTTTTCTTTCTTTTTGCAGTTGTAAAGCACCCAATCAAACATCCAACAAAGACGCCATTTTTATGTCCAGCAAAACACTTCCCTGGTGGCCCGTGGACGCCAGGGCAGGTGGGACATTAAAAATATAAATGTTAAGATTGTGAGAGTCTTCTAAAGGCCCAAATGGCTCTTGTGTGCCTTGTAGTTGATGTTAGCTCCAATCTTCAATGAAACAATCAAGTCCCTGAGTGGTGGGAATTAATAAGGCTTTTATTTCCCTTTTTCACAAGTGGTTCTAAATAGTGGGTTACCACTTTAAAGCAAATGTCCTTAATGCAGGTAGAAAACAAACTCATGGGTTCAAAGCAGAAAACTGTTACTCCGTCACAGGAAATGGAGGTGCTTCCAAAAAAATAAAGAATATCTGCTGGCAATTCACGCCAATCACAAGTTCTGGCAGTGACTCTCAACTTTCCAGAAATGCAAAGTGTACAGTCCATCTCTTGGTCAGACAAATCTCCTGCCGAGTACCACTTGCATTGGCACGGTATCAGAAGCTCTGATTCTATATCCCTGGTTTCTTGTAAAACACATTCAGGGGTTTTGTATATTTCTGTAGCAGTTCCCAGTGTCCTTGGCCTAGCCTTAGGGCGTCAGGCCACGTGTGTATTAGGCTTTTACAGTACCCACTTTCCTTTAGAGGCTTTATAACAGCTTTTATCATAGCTTTTAACATTTACCACTTTCTTAGTTTAGGCAGATACATTTCTCATACCTTGTATGGGCAGCAATCCTCAAGTAAACCGCTTTCTTCCACTGCCTGCCTTTCCCATGCAGCAGCTTGTGAAATCCTTTCTCTATGCAGGTTCAGGCTTACCCTGTAGCCCTTTGACCTTCCTTCCTTCTCCTTGGTGAAAGCGGGCCCTACATGCCCTCTGTACAAGCCCAGCTTCTGGGATCTTTCTGGACTCAGTGTGGCTTGGCTTCCCCAGCTGATTCTTGTTTTGGCTTAAGGGTTGCAGTTACAGCAGGGCTTTTGCCTCTGAGGGCAAACAGCTATCGGTTTGGCTTGAGCTGACACCCTCTTAGGTCCTTCCTCAGATCCAGAGGAAATCACCTCTACCTCCTGGGAATCCTCTAGCACTAGAGTAGTCAGGTTTCCACTTCCACCTCTCTCTCTCGGTGCTGCCAGTGATTCTCCCCTTGATTCTGCTTGGGCTGCTGCTTCTGATGGTGCTTCTATCTCCGAGGCTGCCGGTATTCCTGCTGCCTCTTCTCCTTTCCTCTCTTCCAGTTCTTCAACACTCCCCTTATGAAGACTCTCCTGCTCTTGAGGATTGGAAGCCTGGTTGGCATTTCCTCGTGGAACAGCTGGGCGTGGCTCTTCATGTCTCCCTGCAGACACATCTTGCTCCCTCTAGCTGGTTCCTGGGAATATTGAAAGTCTTTTCCTCTGTGAAAAACACCTTCTTTCCTCTCAACTGGGCTCTCATCAGCCCTCGCTGCATGACAGTGCGTATGTTTGAGCGAGGAGGCGTGGAACATGCGCAGTGCGGCGGGTGACAGGGACATACATGATGCGAACAGGCCAGCTACCTGGGTGTGCAGCAACTGCACACACGCAATACACGCTAGGTAAAAAAACCATATAAATAGTCCTGAACACATGTTGCACTTTAAGGGGTTTTTTGTAGGCGAGGAGAGAGAGAAGGGGTGCGCTGGCCAGTGACGGAAGGAGCGAGTCAGAATCAGGTGTATTGTGGATTGTGACTGGGTTTGTGATTGTTGTTGGTGGTATTGTGTGGCTGTGTTTCTGTGTGGTTCGGTACGGTGTGTGTTCTGGTTAGTTAAGGTGGTGTCTGTGTTTGAGTGTGTTAGAGGAGCAGGACGAGTGGAGGTTATGGCGGCCTTTGTGTTTGCTGCAGCTTCAGCGGGAGGTGGGCAGGTGATGCGGTTGCGTGACAGGGGAGAGGTTGTCTATGGGGCGAAGGCACAGGGCATGGATGAAGTCCCGCTGCAAATCAGACCTGCAGCTGTGGGGGAAGGGAAGGCAGGGGCTGTGCCCGCACGGCGCACGAGGCGTGCTGAGGTGCAAGGCTCGATAGCCACGCCTCTATAGGCCCAGGGCCAAGCTCCAGGGCATGCGAGGGGACCAGAGTTCATCTCCCTCTAACGACTGAGCACCGGGGCTATTAGGGAGCTCTATGAGGATCTCAGACATGAACCTCAAGCCCCTGACTGATAGGTCACATGCCATACCAGGTTTGGTCAAGCTAATTGCTGCCCTACATTGCTTTGCATCTGGCTGTTTCCCAGTCTATCTGTGTGGCCGCAGTGGGTGGCATGAGCCGCCCCAACGCTCACGCTGTCTCCACCAAGTTATTGCGTTCCATGGTCAGCCGGGTGCGGAATGATATTGCCATCCCACACACTAGGCAACCGTGGTGGCCCCTGAAACAGGCCGTTGAGGCATTAGCCGGGATACCACACGTGATGGAGGATAGCTATTGATTGCACACATGTTGCCCTGGTCCCGCCTAGAGACAGGGAGGTAGTGTTCCGCCACCGCAAACACGATCATTCCCTGAATGTTCAGGTTGTATGTGATGCAAATATGCATATTCTGAATGTGGTCCCCAGGTTTGCAGGGTCCACCCATGAAGCCTATATCCCGCATCACTCGGCCACTATTCAGACAATTTGAGGCAGGACAGTATGGGGACTGTATATTGCTGGGCGGGTATTTGCCATTTCGGACATGCACATGGTGTTCATGTGACTACGCGTATGTGCAATTGTCTTGTCTTGGAGTAGATCCCTCAGTTGTGTGTGTGTGTGTAATTTGCCTGGGCTAGGATATCGGGGGAGGGAGGGTGGTGCCCTCCAAATGGCGCCCTTGCTATGGTGCTGGGTGATTGATGGTTGATTGGATGCGAGCATTTGTGTGCGTTCGAAACAGATTATGTTGTGGGAAATCCATTACAGCGAACCCTTCTATTGTGTTTTCTTAGGTCCCCCCACTCAATCTGTCCGTGGTTAGACACCCAGGAAGCTCGTAGATAAAAGGAGGAGCGTGATCGAGCGAAGCTTGATGAATGGTATCGCATTTGACAGCTGGGATGTCATGGTAGGAAATGTAAGGTCAGGCTTTGTGGCTGGCCACGGCAGTTCAAGGGGCGAAGCAATACAGTATAGGGGGGGTGAAGTAATCGTGTCACCTACAGAAGAGGGGGACCTAGGCTTATGGTTGTGTGCTGCTGGATGTCAAAGTAGCTAAACACGGTGAACAGGCAAGTGCAAAAGCTAGAAGGAGGCCGGGCGTGCATACGGAGAGGAATGGCTAGGCAGAACAAAAGGAAGGGATAATGGCTCGGTATATATCTTTGGTACGGAACTCATTGTCGGGGGGTACATTATGCCAATTCTGGAGAATGCACCTTCATTAACGGGATGTGAACAGGATGGGGTCGGTGCAGAGGCTGGCTACTAAAATGATTAGTGGTATTCATTATACAGGCATATGAAGACAGGACCGAAGAATCTTAATATGCTACACCTTGGTAAAAGGCGGGATAGAGCTGATAGGATTGGAGATGTAGAAGACCTACGTGGCATATATGTTGAGGGAGAAGAGCCTCTTCAACGTGTACGCAAGTTATGCTATGAGGGAACATGGCTATGAGGGCGGGGGGGAGACTAAGGCTTGCAGGGGTGAACTGGCAACATATTGGTTTAATGAAAAAGTGGTGGATCCGTGGGATACTCTCACAGTGTAGGTGCGTTAGAGATGGGAGAGCAGGAACTGCCATTCCAAAAATAACAGCATGGGACAAAAACAGAGGATCTCTAAAGAAAAATAGTGGACTGTTGTACTTGGTGATATGGAAGGACAGAATAGACAGGGCCATGTGGTCCTTTTGTGTTCATCATATGTCAATGTGGACTCTTGTGCCAAGGTTGTGCTGTCATATCGTTTCTTTCAGGATGTGTTTTGCATTTGTTTGAAGTCATATATACCGGTGTGCATTTGTTAGGGGACATGAGCTCCTGCTTAAACTTACATCCATTTCTTTTGTTTAAAATTCGTTAGTTTCGTGTTATAACAACAAAGGAAACGGAAGACATACAGCTAAAAGACAAATACATACATAGAATAAGATAACATTATCACCAAAGTAAACCCCTACAACCCCCCTCCAACCTGCTTCTTCTCTCGAAAAATAATCATTCCCTAAACGGGCGTGTACTGACATTATGGTGTTCAAAAACCAAACGGTGATCTGAAACATGATGAGTGTACATTAAACAGACATGTCGGAGCAATGAGCAGATTGTACATAATCATTGAGCATCTGCCATTTAGAAACAAGCGAGAGTGACGTTTGGGTATGGGGAATAGCTCTACGAGAGAATCTGCTCATATTACTCTATAGGCAGATCATAGCGTGCCACCATTCATTGACAGTAAGTCGTGATCTATCCTTCCATTTCCTCGTTATTAAAAATATAGCTATACCCAGAATTAAATAAAGGAGAAAGCGACCCTTTCTTAGGAAGAGGGCCCGGACCTCCGCCATTGAGCGGAGACAGTCCCACAATCTTCCAAGAAAGAGGCTCGTGGAGGTGTTAAGATAAGTTGAATACGACCCCAGACCCGCCCCCAGTAAAACATGCTAGTTGAGGACATTCAAAATAACATGACGCGAGGGTTCCCACGGCAGTATGACAAGACCAACATTGGTGCCCTAGCAGTTGTGTGTTCCATTTGGCGATTTTTTGCTGGAGTATAAAAGCATCTTATGTGCAAAAAAAGAAGAGAGAGAGTTTGGGTAACTGAGGCAGATCGGGAAAAACGCACTACTTTGCTCCAGAAAAAGCTCCATTGCACAGGGGTGAAAGTGGGTTTGCAGTTCGCGCTCCAGGCTTGTTGGGCTCTACAAGTAGCAGTATCTGTACCCTGACATAATAGTTTATAAAAGTTAGAGCTACCCCATGTGTACTATAATATTCGCCTGCTGTCTGAATAAAAGGATTTAGAAAAAAAATTAAAAACTCACTTTATTCCAATTACACTACAGCACCATCAGAACATTATACTAAAATAGATACAGGCTAACATTTATACCATGATTAGTACATACTTATTTTCAAAATAAATGTCACTAATACACTATTTACCATACACACACTCCAGTAACATGATGAGTATAGAACAGATTTTTTTTGTTTTTTTTTTTTTTTGTTTTTTTTTTTTTTGTTTTTTTTTTTTTTTTTTTTATAAAAACTAACAGTATGATATCTTCTAATATGTTATGTAATGTTACAACATTCCTTGTAAATTATAATTAATCTGTTCTATGTAAACTTGACTTGGTATATTAAATACCAATTAACATACTGTTCCATGTAAACCGCACTTGATACTAGGGAAAGAGCGGTATATAAATAACTGTTAACTAATAAATAAATAAATAGAGTGCAATTAGGTCTGATAAGCCATCCTCAGTAGAGCACAGAGGGTGGCAGGATTCTGAGCACTTTTGAGGCCGTGTTGAAGCTGCATCAATTGAAAGTATTGTTTCGCTGTGTAACGCAAATTCCGTTTGTAAATCAGAAAAGGTCTTCAACCGCAGCGGCAGAGAAGAGCTGTTGGGGTGTACCAGCTTCCCCTAGAGTACCAGGGTTTTCCATGATATCGTTCTCTATTTAGGGACTTGAATTCTGGGGTTATTCCACAGCGGGAGTCCGTCCTGAGGACATACGTTTGGGCACAGTGATAGAATGAGAGGATTAAAGGCCGCAAGAGTATCAACCTCATTGGGGGGTGGCGGGTGTCTACTTGATGGGACCTACGGCCCCGAAAATGGATATAAACGGAATTGGGTTACTAAGCTCCTCTTATATGTCAAAGCAAAACTGGTCTGCTGTCTGTCGAGGCATCTAGCCATCGGGCACCTTGTTTGAGTAAGAAGGATTGATGATATTTGAGGAAAATCAGGAAAGCGGGTTACCCCGAGTTCCTTCGCAAGACTGTAGTTTTTGCTTAGCTATCCTTGGTGGTTTGCCCTGCCAGAGATAGCGGACGAGAAGGCCCTCAATATATTTGTAGGTGTGTAGCGGGAAGTACCGCGGGCAGGCATTTCTTAAAATATAGTTCACCTTGGGGACTATCATCATGTTCACACAGTTTCTAGGCGGCCCCACCATGTAAGGGATAAGGGAGAACAACGATTTGTGAGCTCACTGACGCTTGGAGATCTACCTCTTTGGCATTTAAACTACTAGTGTCTTCTAAAGGAGAACAGTAATGGACCCCACGATATTTCACCATGCGGTGATTGCCAAAGGAAAGGGAAAGGGCCTGCATGTCCAGCCTCATGTACCCAGAGGTTCAGTGGAAAAATGCTACGGATTTGGTTTCCAGTTTATTTTATAGCCCGATTTAATTGCTAGTTATCCAGCAATCAGATCCAAGACAGCTGGTACCGAATCAAGGGAGCCGACACGAGCCTAAGGTCATCTGCATATGCAGAGAGTTTAATCTCTCTGTGACTGAAGGGGGACACAACGAATACGTGCCAGACTGTCTAATAAGGAGGGCGAGGTGTTCAAGAGCAAGATCAAAGAGCATTGGGGATAGGGGGCAACCTTGACGCGTGCCTCTTTGGAGAGTAAAAGGCTGAGACTTAATAGGCATTTACACAAATACTGGCAACGGGTTGAGTGTACATGGACTTGGAGGTATCGAGATGGAAGCCCTCCCCAAAGCCATACCATCGCGAGGAACTGCAAATAAAAAGGGCCATTCTAGGGCGATCAAAAGGCCTTTTCAGCATCTAGGGAAAAGACCCACCCCGGTTGGTCCAAGTTGCGGCAGCACTGGATCGTACATGGCACACGGTTCCGCGCATTGTCAGCGGTTGGATCGGCAGGGGTATAAAACCGCATTGGTCGGGAGGGATTAATGTGGCCATCCTGTCAGATAGCCGGTGAGGCCAAGATCGTTGCGAAGATCTTATAATCGGCATTACGTATGGGAGATAGATGGGACGATAGTTGGCGGGTTAGCAGCGGGTCTCGGCATTCTTTCTCAAATACTACCATAGTAGCTGCAGAAAACGGATCCCAAAGAGGATGTATCTACCGCAAGGGCAGTAAAATAGAGGTTTAAGTTAGGGTAACTAAAATCTGCACTGAACGTTTTGTATATAGAATCTCGGTCGGGCGACCATCAGGCCCGGCGGCTCGACCCGAGGCTGTGCGTTTTAGGGCAAATTGGATCTCTGAAGTAGAGAACAGGTTAATCTAGCGCATCCCTATAAGCTCCAGAAAGATCGGCCGTCTGAATATCAGAAAACAATTCGCTCGAAGGTCTCTGATGAGAAATCACATTCAGATTGATAGAGACGGGTGTCGAAAGCCCGCAAGAGTTCTAAGATATCGGAGTCTGTGCGTCAGTATTGACCCCTCCCTGTGGAGCTCGAAGGGCCGATACGCGTTTGGCTTACTTTTTGACCTGTCAAGGCGTTGGCTAAAAGTCGACCGGCTCGGTTGCTTTCACTGGTAGCTATGTCCCTCGTTGAAGCTCCATACTCTTAGAAGCTGCAGTTGAGAGGATTGCATTATATTGAAAACGGAGACCGCTTGACCAAGCGAACTAAGACGCATGGATCAGTACGGGAGGTTAGCACTCGTTCGCCTGCTTTGATTCGTTGGTCTTAGTATAAGTAGCTTGCTGTTTGCGTTGTTTCCGCAGGCGAATTTGATAACTAGTGATCGGTGCACGAGATGGCGACTTTGAAACCCTCCCACCAAGCCCAATTTGCCCGTATCCTGGGGGTCGATCGAAAAGGGAAGTAATTCCTGTATGGGCGGCTCGAATGTCTAAAGGAAAACTCTGGCTGAGTTAACAGGGCTCTTATCAAAGAACCAGGCCCCCGAATTCCCTTGTTGGAGGGTGGCAGTTAGTGTGTAATTGAAAAGAAATAGCAGCATGATCTGAAATATGTTGGGAGTGAATCTTTGCAGTGTCCACCTGAGGGGACTAACAGTTTTGATATGAGGACAAGAAGAAATCTTACGATGACTGGGATTTATGAGGGGAGAAGAAAGAAGGTAAAGTCAAAGTCATTGGGGTGTAGTAACCTCCATAGATCGACTAAAGCAAGATCTTTGATCACAGCGGGAAGCGTGGTATCGACTCTTGGGGGGACCACTTGTCCTAGGCGGCCTGTTTGTCAATCAGGGGATCAAGAACTAAATTGAAATCCACCCCTAGTATCAAGGAAGTATTAGCAGAGGCCTGCGCAAACCGCGACAATGGTAGCAAAAAAAGGCAGGGTTATACACATTAGCGAGCATAATAGCATATACATGTAACTTCAAGGTAACCTATCTTGAGGTGAGCTCTGGACCATCTACCTGCTGTATCTGCGCTAGTCGCAATAATACGTAGCATGCAGAGATTTCCTAACCAGTATGGCAACCCAACATTTCTTAGAACCGGCGTGGGAATAGGCGGCCACCATGTAAGGTTTAATATTGAGTTTTTAAGGTTTCCTTCGAATTTAAATGCGTTTCTTGGAGGAGACATCAGATCCGCAGCTTCATGACTTAGATAGCTTAGGATTTTCTTCCGTTTTATCGGATTATTGATTCCTCTCTACGTTCAATCTGATAAAATCTTACATGGTGAATCTGATCAGTAAGAGACATTGTAGATAAGGGCGATGGAAAAACATACAAACATAATCAGAAACTGTTACAAAAATTGATATAATAACCCGAGTCTGCTGACTAATACACCCCATCTTGAAAAGTATGTACCAAAGCAACTTAGAGAAGAAGCAAAACCCCCAATGAAAATGGCGACCATATGTCTGCGGGAGGAGGCCCTAGAGAGGAAGATAGAGACATAAAAAAAAGAAAAAAAAAACACCAGAGTCCATAATTAACACTGTATCTGGTACTCATCGAGGCTACGATGGGTAGATGTGGAGTCGCGGTCACCGATATCCTCAAGATAAGGCAAAAAACCGCCCTCGGAGGAATTGTGCTGAGTCGGGGCAAATCCAATATGGCAGGCACAGCGATATGAGAATACTGGCAGGAATATTCTGCAAGTCAACAATCAAGTCGGCTTCTTTAGCATCCCAAAAACTTCGCTAGTAGAGCAGGGTATCAAATGTTCTTGTCTGATTGTGAAGCGGGACTCGGAGTTTGGCCGGGAGACATCAGTCCATTAGCGTGCTTGTAGTTGTTGGAAGCGCGGCCGGAATTCCGGAAAGCGCTTTCGGGCGAGCTCGACCGTGGGTCTTAGACAAGGCAGGATAGAAGGGGATCTTATGTCTCTCAAACTCCATATGGCCCTTTGCCCGAGAGGCAATGAGAATTTGCTCCACATGTTCTATCTCAAAAGTCGAAAGATGAGAGGCCGCGGGGGTTCTTATGTTGAGCGTTATGTTTGTGGGTACACGATGAGCTGCGATCGATCTCCAATTCTTTGGTAAAGGTGATTTGGAGCAAGGAAGGGAGGATTTCTATATAAAAACTCCTTCATGTCTCCCGATTCCGCTCCCTTGGTATGAACCAAGAGTCGTCGGTTGTTGCGGCGCACTCTATTATTGCCATCTTCCAATCGGTTCTGCAAGGCCCGCAACTGACGTTCAAACTTTGTCGAGTTTGGACAACCGGACCGGGTGGGAGTCTAACGCGTCTCCATTTTGTCCTGACGCGAAAAGAGCCCCTCTAGCCTGCCTTGTAACACACTAAGATCTTCCCGCAGCGCTCGGAGTGCTTCACCGTTTGACTGCACAGAGGTCCTTAATCCCTCTAATCTCTGCGAGGATTTCCTGCTGCATCTCGGGGCCCTCGCGCAAAGCCCGCCCCTTCTGCCGGGGGGAGGGGGGTTCAGTTTTGGAGCGTTTGCCATGAGAAGCCGCTGGAGATCCAAATTCCAGGCGCGTAGGTTTGGTCCCAGCCATCTCACCAATGGGCCCCGGCAAGAGCAGAGCCAGAAATTCAAGTATGTCCGGTGTGAATTCAGGATTCTGAGTTAGACTAGCGTGGAGCATCAGAGTTATGCGACCATCAGCTGGCCATCGGGCTCCGCCCACCCCCCCCAACTTACCTCATTTCTTTGACAGGTGATGTCAGGATAATAGGTGTCGCCCTTGGTTGGCTGACCCCCTGTGCGTCAACCACGGGAATGTGCAGAGCAGAAGGTACAGTTGAGGCCCATGCCACCAGGCCACTCTGTCATAGCGGTGCACTTTTGGCATTTTAAAGAGTCGCTTCAGGTGTCTGGATAGGACAGGCGGTTTGCCTTACAAGATTACTCCACAGGACTTTTTTTTTTTCGGTTGGCAGAGATCATCATAGCCTGTTGCATCCTGCACAAAATTGCTCTCAGGCACAATATCCCTGACGAGATTAATGAGGGTCTGGAGGATGATCTGCCCCCTGTACATGCCAATGATGACACCCGTGAGGGAAGGCATTCTGGCGGCAGGTGATGCCAGATCTTCTCATGTACGGACTGCATATGTGCCCCACTACATTTGTTGGTACTATGTGGGTCGTGCTAATACAGGTTAACATTTGTAAAACCACATATTAGTAGGATGCCCAATACTGAAATGAAATGAAAGGGGACAATGGGTGGCAATCCCCACCGTCAAATTACGCCCATGACTCTGAGAAACAAAACGATGGGGCAGGGCCAGAAAAGCGGGTTGAGGGGATGATGTGGTGGGTGG